>WEDG01001188.1:0-19644 GCA_017591395.1 Schistocephalus solidus | reverse complement strand
CTTTGGTTAAATCCTCTGTAATGAAATAATTGTTGCAATCGAGTAGGGCGGAAATGATTCTTTGTGAGCTTTAGCGGAGCCAAATGCTAGAATTCCCTACTGCCTATCTCTATATGATCCCTCATTTTGAAGCTAATTCAAATCATTTAGGTGTTCTTAACTGTACTCGATAGCGAAATCAGAAAGCATCCTTAAGTTTGATTTCGTAATTTTTAAGTCCATTTCTGGAAGAACGTGTGGGCCGTGGAAAGGGGCAGCTATTTGACATAATAGTCTTTTGTGGAATGAAATTGAGGAGGCTTCTGTTAGGTCATGCAGATGTATCCTGGAAACAATTTGATCATTATTTGGAAAAGAAACTGCTTAATCCAGATAGCTTATAAAATTATTAATAATTCTTTGTTAACATGTAAAAGTCAAAATGATAGGTATTTTATCTGGCTTTTTAGAGAGGAGGATACTGAAAACAACAATGCATTAACGTGGGTGCACTTGTAAAAAGGTTTTTGATAGAAATTCATAAGCAAAGGATAGACGCACTTAGTAAAAATAAAATCTAATATAAAAATCTAGAAAATAAAATCTGAAAATAATATCTTTTATAGTCACTGTGCTGACTAATTTGAGACCTGTTTTAAAAATTAAATCGTGTTCAATATCTTTCAAATTTAGGCGGAGAAATATTTGCATGACAGTCGATTTCGGCAAATTTAAAAATCTACTACGACCTCTACTGTCCCCCTCTTCGTTTTTGAACCTGGTACCCACGATGAGTTCGTCCTCTCCTACCTCCACTGGTGAGTTTACAAACGGTGGCTCTGACTGTTATATTATCTCTCACACGACAGGGAGCGTTCCAAACCCCTCATACGTTGCCTTCAGCAACATCACAGTACTATCCCATTGCATCTAGCTATTAATTTTTAGTGAGCTCGTTTTTCCTTCCTAATATTTTTTTTAAAATTGGCGGCTCGCCGAACTCCACCCTACGATTTAACCGTAGGAGTTTTTTACCGCTTCTTTTTCTAGTTCACCGTATATGTTAAAGATTGTTGACTATTGTTTTTGATGGCAAAATCATTCATAATCGGATATGCCTACCATGTAATTCATTTCTGCTAGTTAATATGGCTGCTCACATTGTGCAGCAATTATCTACTTTGTATTTATTTATACCGCGATACTACGTTTGAAATGACGAGAGCTCTCTGAGCCTTAAATATACAATTTATTTATTTATTTATTTATTTTGACATCAAACGGAGCTTCTGTAACCTTTTAAAAGAGGTCACAGAGCTGGCTTTCATTGCCGGAATAATAAGGAGGATTACAGACATAGTCAATTATAGCTTCTTTTTTGTGTGAGAGGATTACTTAAACGAAAAAATATTTCCGCAAAACGAAGAAATCTGCTAATCCTGTTTTCCAGAAAACCTTCCAATTTTTGTTTTTCTTGTTTAACTGCCTGTTTAGTTTCCTTGTTATCCAGGCGGAGCGACTTGTATTTTGTACCTTTACTGGACAACAGCGCTCAATCAGATCAAATGAAATCTTCTTAAACGATCGCCAGTTATCCTCCGGATTACATTTTGGAGTCAACAATCCTACTTCACTGACATCAGTTCTTCATCACGGTAACTCAACCTTCAAAAACATTTCGCTTGCCTTCCGTTCTCTTCTAGCGTTGAGAATAAATTCAGTCATCGGCCATCAACATATTTTTGGTCAAAGTTACCGAAAGGTGCAATAGAATACACTTCGTCAATGTTATAGAAGTCATTCGTAAATACTAGGTCCAGGCAAATGACTCTCTGGTTCTCTCTTAATCTGGTTGGTAAGTTAACCTTCAGTGCCAGAGATTGGTTGAGAGTGAGATCCATTAGCTTTATTTATTTATTTATTTCCAGTGTACAGGCAAGGTCAAAAGAGATATACAGTAAAGGGTCAAGCTGACAGTGAATAAAAATTCCTGTTCGTTCTTTCAAGTGTTTTCAGGAGAAAAAACTGCAGCTGATTGAGGGATTAAAGTTCAGGACAGGAAAGCGTTGACACAGGTGCCCGGTGAGGAACTTCTCACTTCAGAGTTACGGATCCGGTATTCTGCACCAGCAGGTATGTCGGCGAGCGGCTGTTCGCTGTTGACTGAGAAATATGCTGATTAAGATCTGCAGAGCCAGCAATATTTCCCTCAGCATGAAGTCTGGCACAGAATTCAGAGTCTGCGAACGCCATCAGAACGGATGAGAGCTTCCATCGAGTCAGCACCCAAAATTCGTGGAAGGTGTCCTGAATATCGAAAACTTGTGGAAGCTCTCTTAAACGATGGATATTTTGTGGAATTGTTATACATCTGGATAGCTTATTCCAGATTGCTATAGCGTTTACCGAAAAACAACTGTCGGTATCTAACTGTGCGTGCCAAATGAAGAAATAAAAATACATCTCGATGACTGGTGCGCCGAGAGTGGTCGAGGTGCCTCAGAGATATAAAAGGGTTAAATGTACGACTGTTTAGTAGTTTAAACAGTAAAAATAGTCCCTTCTGTAATCTACGAAGCCACAGCGGGTCAAGGCTTGTAAGCTCACAGCGTTGTTGGTTGGACAGGTTTCGGTGTTCTGAATAGAAAACTCTTTTTGTAAAGAAGTGCTGGACTGATTTTATCTTCTTTCGTTCACTAGCGTGCAGAAGACTTAATAGAAACGAGCAGTATTCCAGACTAGGCCTGACATACATTTTATAGAGGCTGATTCTAATTTTGACGGTTTTCAAATTTCTGAGAATAAACCCAGTAGTTTGGCGTGCTTTCGAGACAATCAGGGCGCAGTGCTCTGACAGATTAAGACTACTAGAATATGATATGCCCAGATCCTTTATAACTCCGGGCACATTTAGATTGTGACCGTCTATGCTTAGGTGGGGCTGATGGTTGTCGCCAATAACCATAACGCAGCACTTTTCCCAAGAAAGTGAGAGGCGCCATGTGCGACACCACTGAGCGAAGGCCTGATGATCCTTTTTTAAGAGCTCAAGCACGATGTCGCTATCAACCGGTTTATATCGATAGGCAGACCTAAGAGCAGGAATCATTTCCTGAATTCTCTTTGTACTCCGTATGTAGCCATATGGCATTTTGGGGTGTTCCAACGATTTTTGCAGTATGTTTAGTTCAAACTTCCTCCGCAGATTAGAAGCCTCACATTTACAAACGGTGCGTAGCTGCTTATATTCCCGTAAATGAGCATCGGAGCCGGTTTGTCTCTAACGCCTCAAAAAGCGATTTATTTTTTGAAAGAAGCCTGCAAGTTTGAGTTTATCCACTTTGGGCGGGTTGTGGTTGAGGTAAACAAAACTGGACAGTTGAGGTAACAAAACTTTTTAATAACGAGCTCA
Source organism: Schistocephalus solidus (assembly GCA_017591395.1). Classification (NCBI taxonomy): domain Eukaryota; kingdom Metazoa; phylum Platyhelminthes; class Cestoda; order Diphyllobothriidea; family Diphyllobothriidae; genus Schistocephalus; species Schistocephalus solidus. Next base: position 16,253 of record WEDG01001188.1, on the reverse strand, counting down.
ATGTGATCACTTGACTATAATGGCGGTCGATCCCGTATGTCTAGCACATTGTCCTCATCTCGTGTTAAAATCAGGTCAAGACAGTTTGAATGTTGTCCTTCTCTACTCCGTGTTTCAAAGGTGACGTTCTGACAGAAAAGTTTGTCCATTGACGTTATCTGGCATTCCCTGTGCAGTCCATGTTTTCCAGTCAATACCAGGAACATTAAAATCCCCAACAATGAGGGCATCTTTCTTCTCGGTGGCTTTGTAGAGTTCCATTATGAGAATGAGATACTGATCGGAAGTCTGATAAGGCGAACGGTACACAACCGATATCGTCTGTGGTCTGGAATACGTAGCAGATATAGTAATGCTTAAGACTTCCCCATCGCGTAATGGAATGTTTATGCCAGCAATAGCGGTCAGCTTGCGTGTGACATAAACTATGACTCCTCCTCCTGGACATGGTCAATCTCTCCTGAAGTGCTGGTATCCTCTGAGTGATATTTCAGAATCAGTAATGACTGCAGTGAGCCACCTTTCACTGAAAGCCATAACTTCTGGTTTAATTTCTTCCCCTACGTTTCTAAGGTCGTCCAGTTTGTTGAACAGGCTTTGTAAGTTTGCGGAGATGACTTTTAATGATCGATTCGTCAAGGAGACTCAGCATTCATTGGTAAAGATTTTGGCCATAGGAAGGACATATTTATCTGGAATATTTGACCGTCACTGATTTTTAGCCGTTTCTCCCCTCTGCCAATTCTCTCCCTCAATTCTCTCCGTAGATTTCTCATTTTCAGCCGTTCCCTCGGCTCGTATTCGGGCTGAAAAACACTTGTTTGTGCGATCTCCGTAAGGTCATTCTTCCTTCTAACAAAAGTTCTGCCTGGGTTTCGTTTTCTTAACTAATATTAAGAGGCCTTGGGGATATTCTCATGTCACGGCTGGGGTCTGTTTTGCCTAGTTAGAAAACTTTTTGCACGGTATAAATTCCAAATTTCTTCATGACTGCACTGGCATATTCATGAAGAAGATCTAGATCGTGTGTCACTCGTTCCTTCGGAATGCAGGACGTGAATTCTGGGACGCTCCGTATTACGATATTTCTCATATGATTTATGGACAAGGTCGAAATTTGCCCACCCATGCTAGGGTGGGAGTTCACGGAGGTGGCGTTACTCGTGGATGCTGGCACTTCAAAATGAAAGTGATTTTTGTCCGACACTGGGATTCTGATACGTACATTTGAGATGATATTTTACCTTTGTCTTCCGAAACTCATTTCTTTATTTTCTGGGATCTCTGCTGGTTGCCCTCTTTCCGTAGTGGAGACTGCTTAATGGCTACACCGAGCGCCGTAGACGAAGCGTCATCTTCCTCTTTGGATGTGATGGCTACGGAAGCTGTGCACGCATATGTGCGTTTGTCTCCCTCATGTTCCACCACTAGGGACTGCTTCTGCTCGGGTAAAATGCGAGGAGGTTTCGTCAACTTCTCTGTCTCCATCTTGAGTAGTAAGGGAGTTACAGGTACAACTGTTGAAAAGTTTAACAGTAAAATATTCCCTTCTGGTATCTGCGAAGCCAAAACTGGTCGAGGTTTGTTAGCTCACAGCGTCGTTAGTAGGGCAGGTTTCTGTGTTCTGAAGAAAAAACGCTTTTAGTAAAGAAACGCTGGGCTGATCCTATCTTCTTCCGTTCACGAGTGTGCAGTAGGCTAAAAAAAAACGAGCAGTATTCCAGACAAAGTCAGACATGCATTTTATAATGGATGATTCTAATATTTACGGTTTTGACATTTCTGAGAATAAACCCAATAGTTTGGCGTGCTTTGGAGACAGTCAGGGCGCAGTACTCTGACAGATTTAAACAACTAGAATATGATATGCCCAGATCCTTCATAACTCCGGGCAAATTTAGGTCATGATTGTCTATGCTTAGCTGGGGCTGATGGTTGTCACCAATAACCATAACAGATTACATAAGGCCAAGATTCCCAAAAGGCACCATGCGTGACACCACCGAGCAAAGGCCTGTAGATCCGTTTTTAAGAGTTCAAGCACGTTTTATCATGTTGCAATTCCTGATTGTCAGAATGAACGGTATTTGTCGAGCGAATATAAATAAAGTTTTTGTTTGTGAAAGTGTCTGTCGTGTCCGCCCTTATGACGTCCTGTTGGAGTCCGATCCGAGCACCGAAAACTCAAACACCCAGGTTCGATAAAGCTCATTGAAAATATGCCAGATAAAAGCATATGTTACTATGCAGTAGTGAGTAACATATTCACATAAAAATGAAAAGGTTTTCTAACTGTCTTAGCTAGGCCCAGTCATCCACCATTATCTCCATGTATGTGCAAAGGTTTGCTGTGATGTAGCAGAGTTTTAAATAAATTGTATATTAAATAAATAAATTGTACATTTAAGGCCAAGAGGGCCCCATCATTATCTCCATGTACGTGCAAAGGTTTGCTGTGATGCAGCAGAGTTTTAAATAAATTGTATATTTAAGGCCCAGAGGGCCCTATCATTACAAACTTAGCACCGTTATTTAAATAAATACAAAGTGGATAATTGCTATACTATGTGTACCCAACTGAGCCTAACTGTGCACAATCGCTTAAAATCCTCAACTCCAAGATAAGTTTAAATTGCGTATTATTTGAAGATATTGAGATATTTTCCCGCTCAATTATAATCTAAATTTATAGGAAGTGTACTTTTGTACCCTAGCTCCCAATTTGTGGCATCAAACCGTCTAAATCCTCACGTATTCATATGCCAGAAATATGCCGGACGCAAAACTTACTATCGATAACCTTGATCTCTCTGCTATGCTACGTCTGCAAAACTTTATCGACAAATATGAACATCTATTTACGTTGCTCAACTCATTATTAGACTTAAAATCTCTTGCAAACAGCTTAACAAGCGTACCACAAATAGAACTGATCATACAGGTAGTCTCATCAGAGGTCGCTGATAGGACCAAACGCAAGTTTAATATCATTATCCGAAATATCCCCCACTCGGTAAACCCCACACCATCAATCCAACAACTCATACACTCGTGTGGGCTAAACATCCGCATAGCTTCCACCAAAAGGCTTAACTCAAGAAGCAAAAATAAGCCAGTATTAGTGACTTTCTATTCACAAACCGAAGCCGATCTAGTTGTACAAAACCCTGAAGTAAACCGAACTCTGCTCACCTGAAAAGCATTCATAGGTCCAGACCTCACACCTATGCAAAGACGTGAACTTCACACCAAAGCCACACAGCTAAACCAGATGTTAATCAAAACGTCTCCTCAGTGGAACCCCAAGCAGGCACTTCCAACGCTGCCAACTAAAATGTAAAGCGTATAAGTCAGTTAGAGCAAAATAATTAGCTAAACATTTGGCAAGTTTATCTAATGGTTTTTCTGACACTCATAATACTAATCGAATTACTGCTTCATCAGTTAGGAGAGGATGTCGGAATCAAACTAAACGAGCACCTCAAAATGCTATAACCTCTCTGGAACAGCTTGATGACACAAATTCTGGATCCAGTCATGTCACAATATTAGATAGTAATATAAGTGTTACTACTACTCCGCCAACTGAACAACAAGTAACAGAAATTGTCGACCCAGCAACTCATGCAAATCCTATGACGTACGTGTCAATCCCTTCAAGCTCAAAAGATTACCCAATTTGTCTCTCAGTTAGTATTCCTATACAAAAAGCTTTATTCAGCACACCATTACTACTAAAAAGCCCAAAAATGTCAACCCAAGAAATATGCGTGCTCCAAACTCTGCAAACTCTCATAAGACACGAATAAACTCCTATAATAACACCTGAACTCCCTCAAATCCCAATGCATTGCATAGGAGTAAACCAACGCACGCTAACCTTTCAAACATAGAAGCAACTAATGGCAACCAAACCAGTTACCTAGGTCGGCAAAACTTCCCAATAACAACCCCAGGTATTTACAAAAATCGCCCAGTTAATCCTACCCCCCATATGGAGCACAACCTCTTCAACCAACCCATGCTCTCTAACACCTACACACAACCCATACACTTTAACCCATGCACTCCAATCCCACCACACAATCTACAAATACACTCTTACCCATTCACACATTTCTCACCATAAACATCACTAACCTTGCAGCAGTTACACACTTTCCTTCTATTAGCCCATCGCACAGTCAAAACAGTTTTAGAAATCAGTTTTTTCACAACAGCTGGCCTCTTCCCTATCCGAAATCCTTAGTATCGCCCTTATTAATGCGAGATCGATAGTACATAAAATACCACAACTTAGGACATTCGTTGAAGCCTATAATCCCGATATAGTTTGTTAAACGAAAACATGGGTAAATAAGTTAATATCGAACGCTTTGCTATTTGTCCCAAACTACAATTTCTATCGACAAGACCGCATTAATAAACGAGGCGGTGGCTGTATGATATACATCAAAACTACCATTGAACAAAACGGTTTCGATTTTTCACGCGAAACTTTCCCTGGCTAAGCATGCTTTGCCACATTAAAATCCGTCGCACAAAAATATACTTGTCGGATGTCTTTACACTCCTCCAGAATGTAGTAATCATGACACTGGCCTAACCAATCTAATGGACACCATATCAGATATTGAAATTGAATATAAAATAATTGCAGGCGATCTAAACCGTCCTGAAATAAACTGGGCTAAACTATCAGCTCCCACCAGACATGATGAACTGCTATCATCAATTGTGTTCCATAACTGGACACAAATAATCAATAAACTGACCCGAGGGAACAACATCCTAGACATTATTCTCACAAATGATATCTGGCCCCTACCTACGCATTACGACAGCATAACCTTTGAAAGTGATCATAAGGCAATAATAACAATGCTTCCTCTAAACATAAAAGAAACATCAGATGCTAATTACATTTACAAAAATCCAAAAAAAACTCGATATTTACTATATTAACAGCTATGTAAGGTTTCTATACTGGTGATTATATCTTCTAACGACATCCGCGACGGAAGCTGTAAACATTTTATACTCAGTTCAGCTCAGTTCAGTTTTATTAAGGGAAATATAGGCGAAGCCTTTGAGCTCCCTATTGATGTCAGTGACACTGTAAATTAAAAAAGGCTGACATATAATGGACGTTGGACAAAGGGTTATCTCCTGGACACACTGCAGGGCATCGGACAAACAATTATAAATAATGTTACTCAAAAATAGGGAGGAGTATGTTATATGACGCGGAAATTGTGGATAGGAATATGTTTCAGGAAATATGTTAGGTTCGGATGTCGTGGTGGTACTTATGGCTGTACTGGTCACACTTCCAATTAAAAGTGTCAACGGATGGGGACATGATTATGTCGGCCGGCAGAGCATTCCAGGCCTTAATCACTCTGTTGGAGAAGAAGAACCTTCTTGTGTCGAGTCTTGCACCTGTCACACGTAGTTTAATGGGATGTCCTCGCAAAGTAGTGGTAGTGGCCAGCTCAAAGAAGTCGCCAGATGCAAGGCAACAATCCTGAAGCCGCAGCATTCGAAAGGCTCGTATTAAGTCGCCCCATAGCTGTCTATAGTCCAGAGGAAACAGATCAAGATTAGACAATCGTGTCTCGTAAGGCAGGCAGCTTTGACCATGAACAAGCTTGGTTGCAAGTCTTTGGACCTTCTCAAGGGTGTTGTGGTCTTTGTCAGACCACGGTCTCCAGACTTGTATGGCAAATTCCAATTAGAGTCGCACGAACATCCCGAAGACCTTATTAAAGCACTCTTTGTCGAACTTTGCAAACGCTCGCTTAATTAGATACAAGCTTGACATGGCAGATTTTGCTACTTTTGAGCAATGGAAACGATGGCTTCAGTGTGGGCGTGATCCATACTCCTAGATCTTTCTGAGCCTCTACCTCTGGTAGCGGTGTATCGTCCAGATAGTAAATTCTCTGGTGCCCGGAGTTGGTTCTGTCGAATCGCAGAATATTGCACTTGGTAGCATTGAATGGGAGGAGCCAGTTGTGCGACCATTCCTCGAGTCGATGCAAGTTCGCCTGTAGATTTTCTTCATCAGCTGCGTTGTGGATGACCTTCCAAAGCTTTATATCGTCAGCAAACATGGCAGTGTCACAGTCCAAGCCACTTACGCAATCATCAATGTATATAAGGAAGAGGATAGGGCCCAGGACGGAGCCCTGAGAAACCCCACTCTCAACCGCCACCTCCGCCGATTGTTGATCGCCAAGACGGACAATCTGAGATCGCCCAATCAAGAAGTTTTCGATCCACTTCAAAAGCTTGCCCCTTACCCCAATACGGTTGAGTTTGTATAGGAGACGTTGGTGAGGCACGCTATCAAAGGCCTTCTTGAAGTCTATGTACACTGCGTGCACTACATTTCCTTTATCGACCGCTCGGGTCCATCGTTCCAGACAGTAGAGCAAATTAGTTAAACAGGACCTTCCTCTGCGGAATCCGTGCTGCGCTTCAGAGAGAAGATGATTCCGCTCCAGAAACTGCATCAGTTCACGTTTGATGATTCGCTCCATAATCTTGCAACATATGGAGGTGAGACTTACCGGCCTGTAGTTATTTGTGGAAGCCCGGCTGCCACTTTTATGTATTGGCGAAATCCACGCGGTCTACCAATCGGGTGGCAATTTGCCTGCAGTGAGGGAGGCTTGGAAGAGTAGACACAAGGGTTCTGCCAACTCTACGGCCAACTCCTTTAACAACTTTGCTGGTATTACATCAGGACCTGGTGATTTGGTTTCGTCCAGCTTCAGTAGTTCCTGCAGAACAATAGGTTCTGTTATAACCACTGATTCAATTGTCGGGACCTCTTCTGCACTATAGTTATCAGCGGTTAGATTGGCTTCTCTCGTAAAAACCGACTGAAATAACTCAGATAGATGCTCAGCCTTTTCTTCGTCCTTGCAAAGTTCGACGCTTTCATCCGTTTTTATCAAAGGGATAGGTCTTTATTTCTAGTGCACTGCCTAATGTAGTTGTAGAAGAGCTTCGGGTTTTCTGCTGCACGGTTTATCAAGTTACTCTCAAAACTTTGGCGGGCTTTATAAACCAGGCCTTTTAACCTGTTCCTCTGCGTCTTGTACTTCGTCAGCGATTCGGCGGTCTTTTCCCTGAGATAAGTTTGCCATAGCTTTCGCTTGCAGTTTACTTCACTCTTCAGTGTGTTCGTTAGCCACTGGGGCCTGTTGGTGATCTTTTTTTCGAATTAGGAGAGTAGTTTGTGATAAGTCCTTGTAATTCGGCCTTAAATTGCAACCAATCCTCGAGAATACACCCGGTGACCCAAAGAAAGTTTAGTTTCGTTAGCTGGCATCTTGTTGAGTAGGAAGTAGTTGAAAGAGTTGGAAATAGGAGTTTTTTTGTGAAATTTCTTTGGACATTTTCAATTTTTTAACTTTTAGATTCGTTCATTTAACCGAAGAAAGTCCAGCAAACTTTAAGAATAAGAAGCCCAAACATACGATAAAGACTAAATTTAATTTCAGGAAGGTATACATTTTAAGAAATAAAGCCGCAAATCTGAGTAGCAATGGCTGATATACTGAAACCATTATCGCTATTTAACATTTGCGTATTTATCTTGCATCTATCTGTAAATAGCGTTTTCAATTTCTCTGTCTATCTTCTTATATATACCGTATTGTAATTAATTTATCGGACCATTTCTATAGGCCGTAGAGTGCTTCTTGTAAAGTCTGTTCATCAGTACTGCATCGGGTTGGTTGCCATATCTTTATGTCATCTGCAAACATGAATCCCGTGCTGTCCAAGCCATTCATATCATCATTAAGATAGATTAAGAAAATTAATGGCCCAAGAACGGAGCCTTGAGTTACACCACTCACGAGCGGCATGGAAATTTATTTCGCATTTCCAATGCACATGCCATGTTTTTCTATGAGTTCCTATTGCGTGTGAAAAAAAGATTTGCGACATTTTACGAATTGTTTTCGACATATTTGACGTCATAGGCTAGCCTCTTTTCTTCAGATAACCTCTACGCCTGCTCACAAATACGTCGAATCAAGGGCAGAACTTAAATGTCGCTTTACCAATGGAATCGACGTGAGAGTTTCCGTAACCAATGGCGGAAAGATTAAGGGAGGTAAACCTCATCCGTGACATAAATTAATTTCTTACAGGGAACAAAACGAGAAATAAGTGGATTCAAAACTTCGTACAGCATACCGGTACAGATGTTCACATACTGGCATAGAAAGAAATCAGACCAGTTGTGGGAGTGAAGATGTATCAATAATTCTGCTGAAGGTGCTAATCGAAAATCAAAGAATAAACCATATTTGTTGGAAAACGTTTCATCGGTTTCGAATTGTAGTGTAGAAACAATGATTTCATGATCTGAGTTCCCAAGTGGGCCTAATTATGACACTGTCAAAGGTAGACAACCTCTGCAGAAGAGCAGATTAAGTATGCTTGATCCTCGGATACGGAAGTCAGCAGCATGAGTCCATATACCGATATCTACGGCCTCGAGTAAATCCTCGAACTTTATGGAGCCGGAAGGGACCGGAAACCATCGAATGTCGGGAAGGTTGAAATCACGTGCGATTGAGCAATACTCAAAAGTACAGTCAGCCGCGGCTTAAAATGCTTGTGAGAGACAAAGATCGATATCCTCGCTGGCATTGGGCTGGCAATAGACACAGCCAACGAATAAAGAGTTCCTATGTTTAAAGGTAATTTGAAGCCAACAGCTACCTCCAACCGCGGTAAATTGTGGATGGTCTAAGGTCCGAAGTGCCAGCTCTTACCTAACATAGATGCAGCTTCCTCCTCCATGGCTGTCACGGCAATCATATCGAGTAAAATTATAACCTATAAGTGAGAGTTCAGAGTCGGCTACGGAAGGTGTTGCCTGTGTTTCAGTTACTGTAACGATATCTGGACAGTGGATGAAGACTAATCTTAATCAGAGGCATTTTATTGAGCAAGGATCTGGCATTTAGAAGGAACAGTTTGTAGTGGGCAAACTGGTTGTTTTAGAAGGAGGGTGGCTAAGTCATCCAGTGATCGATGAGCCACTGGAAAAAAGTTGTGGGATAGCACGCGCCTGATGTGGGTAGAGGATAGTAAAATATGAAGGTGAAAATGGCAGACAGGGAACTGAACACAACCGCTAACTATTGGGGCCAGTCATCCATGGCGCACAAAAACACGCACTGGAACAACCACGCGGTCCAAGTTAGCCCGTCAAATGGCAATCCTCCAAGCCACGGCTTTTAGCGCACCGTGATTGTTTCAAGCGTGTCAGATTGTTTGTAGGGAGGAAAATGCGCTGAGCAGTTGACCTCAATCTCTCGCCCACCCCCACAATCAGACCATCGTCCGAGCCGGTCAGTTGTCTGATGTGCGAGTGGGCGCATTGGCTGATGGGTCAGCGTACCCGTCTTCGCGCGCCAGAGAATGTCCTGGCATCCATAACGCACACACCAGAGGTTAAGGAGGAAACATCGTCGTCTGACTCCCAGTCCACTGGTCAGTTACTCATCACACGCAACATATACACAGGGTCGACGGCGTGGTCTGGTATAAGCGTCAAATTGGCAGCCTTACTAGCAACGGTTTATATGAAACCCTGGTATTCTCAGGTACATGATGATGGCATGGTTGTTTTATATAGATTGGGGAAGGTAATTTGCGCTGATGTGGTTTAGTCTGCGGTGGTTTACCTAAGGTTTTCATGAGGCCATGTGTGTAAACGTGGGGGAGCAGTTAAGGCAGGCACAACGACGCAGGTGGCTGGTGCGGCCAGAGCAGCCCCTAGGCGTTCAACCACACCTGGCTGGGATAACACGGAGTGGGAGCGTCATAAAGGCCACATTAAGAAGGATCCATTATAGCCTGACCCTCAGTCCGCCACTCCACACAAAACACACATTGGGCTGACCACGCTGTCTGAGTTATCCCGTCAGATTGTAGCCTTTTAAGACACGGCTTTAAGCGTACCGTGATAGTCTCAAGCGCATCAGCTGACGGGTTGGCGTTCCTGTCCTCGCTCGTCACAGCACGACCTGGCCCTCATACCGCACACACCAGGATTCACTAAATCAGGGGATATGGAGGAGCCGTCGCCATCTGACTCCCAGTCCACTGGTCAGCCACCCATCACGCGCAAGAAATACAATGGGCCGACGGTAAGGTCTGGTGTAAGCGTCAGATTGACAGCCTTCCAAATCACGGTTTCTAGGAAACCGTGATGATCTCAGGTACGTGATGATGCTGAGGGTGTTCTATTACTGAAGGTTGTGTGCGCTGAGGCTGTTTAGCCTCCGGTGGTTTACCGAACGTTTTCGTGGAGGTGCATGTGTTTAAATAGGCCCACGCGGTGTGTTAATGTGTAGAAGCAGTGAGGGCATTGGAGGCGGGTGCGTCGACTGTACGTCGGAGCCCCAGGCCCTGGTTCACCAGCCTCCCCTGCGATGGATTCACAGGTGACCGAACAGGCTGATGCGTGAATTGAAGTTGCAGGCACTATGTGGTCAGAGAAAGTCGGGAGGGGCTGGGGTGATGTCATTTATGGTAGTTGGGCTGGCAGTGACGGTGAGAATTGCAGGAGCGGAGGGTGTGCATTAGGTATCGGTGATGTCGGCATCGTGGTGAATTTTGCTGTCATGGATGCGCATGTAACCGAATAGACCCATGCGATGAGTGAAATCGCGAGGACCGTGAGGGCAGTGGAGGTAACGATCTCTGCTGTGGGTTGGTGCTCCCGGCAGTGGTTCACCAGTCTCTATACGATCGATTCCCAAGTAACCGACCAAGCCGATGCGTGAGGTGAATGTGTGGTCACAATGAGGACAGTTTAGGAAAGAGTCCCCATCGCTGGTGGTTGTGGTGACGGTGGCGTTGTAGGCGTTGAGGGGTATGAGTATTCGCATGAGGTCTCTATGATGGTTGAAGTAATGGAATTGATACCGGGTGTGAGGGTGGGGGGTTCCGAAGGAGGGTTGGCAGAATTTGACGACGATGTTTGAATTGTTGGATCTTTGGTGCATTGCGTCCGAAGATGTCCGACCAGGCCGATTCGTGCGCGGAAGGTGCGTTGAAAGCGCGGACATGTTGGAAGGGCTTGGGCATTGGCGGTGTTGGATCGGGGCGCTGGTGAATTTCCTATCGCTCTTTTGGCCTTGGCGGCGGTGATCTGGTTGGCTTCGAAGATTGCTGTCCTTCTCTTCACTGTCCTCCTCCAGGTCAGTCAGTTCCAGGCGAGGTCCTCCCAGTGTGCTCTGTTGATCTGAAGTTGCTTCCGAGAAGTCTTCAGAGTGTCCTTATAGCGTCGTACTTGAACGCCTTGTCAACCAGAACCCGTGGTGGCATCTCCATAGAAGAGTTGTTTGGGTAGACGTTCGTCGTCCGTTCCCAAAAGTGGGCCACTCCAGCGCAGTTGCAGTTGATTAAGCTGAGCGTAGATGCTTAGAAAGCCCGTTCGTTCCAGCACCTCCATGTCCGGGATCCTGTCTTGCCATGTCAGCTTTAGTATTCTGTGAAGGTAGCTGAGAGGGAAATGGTTGAGCTTCCGCGCCTGCTTTTGGTAGATCGTCCAGGGCTCCGTCCCATACAGCAGCGTTGGCAATAGGACAGTTTTGCACCTCTTGAGTTTGGTACTGCGGTGGAGACCGGGTCAATTCAAGACCACGTTCTGCATTAATTCAAAGCCTTGGCTGGCTGTGGTGATCCGATGGGCAATCTCATCGTTGACTTTGGTGCTGTGTGAAAGATTGCTGCCCATGTACGTGAAGGTATCCACAGATTTCAGTTGGGCGCAATTTACATTGATGGGAGCTGCGGTGTATGTGGTATTGGGCAGCGGCTGATACATCAGCACCGTTTTATCAATTTTGATGCGAAGTCGGAAGTTGTCACAGTTGGCAGCGATGAGGTCCATGCTCCTTCGATTTCCTATTCTGTCGTTGCCTTGAGTGCGCAGACATCAGCGAAGGGAAGTTCGTGGATGGTGATTGTGGAGACACGCGAGTGGAAGTGCATCCGTCGTTGGTTGTGGAGTCGGCCATCCATCCGGTAGGCGATGCGGATCCAGGGGCGTTCGTCACGGTAGGCGTCTATTAGTAAAGCAGAGAACATAAGACTGAGGTTAGGCGCAAGGACGCAGCAGTGCTTTACACCGTTGGTCACTGTGAATGCTTTGGATAATTTCCCTTCGTCAGTAACGCCGTCGTGAAGCTGATACCCCATATGCATGAACCATTCAGGACAACGGAATGGATGCATTATTATCCGCAGGCCGTCACCATTTACCGTGTCAAAAGCTTTCGTTTAGATCCACGAAGGTAGTGTAGAGGTGTGTTTGCATCTCCTGGAACTTCTCTTGTAGCTAGCGGGCAGCGAAAGATCATGTCGGTTGTTCCACGGTGTCGTCGGAAGGCACACTGGCTTTCCAGGAGCAGTCGTTGCTCTAGGTGAGCGTTCAGATGATTGAGGAGAATGCGGCTGAAGATCTTTCTGGCGATGTTCAGCAGCGAGTTTTTACGGTGGTTATCACAGAGTTGGTGGTTCCCCTTTTTCGAGTAGAGGTGGACAATGATGGCGTCTTTGATATCCTGAGAGACTTTTCCTTGGTGCCGCATCTCCTGGAAGAGCGCTGTGAGTCGGGTCATCAGTTGGGGTCAGCCATACTTGTAAATCTCAGTAGGAATCACGTCCGAGCCAGGTGCTTTCCCGCTGGAGAGTTGCCGCACGTATCTGATGGTTTCTTGATGAGAGGGCAGGAGATGAATTTCAGCGTTGATTTCAACTTCAGGCAGGCAATAAATTTTGACGTTGGAGATGGTGGAGGGCTAGTTGTGAATGCTTTGGAAATATTCCGCCCATAGCGTCAGGATTTGCGTCTTCTCCGTGAGCAGCGTCCTGCCGTCGGCACAGACAAGAGGAGCACCGCCTTAGACGGGAGGTCCGTAGACAACCTTGGTGGTGGCGAAGACCTTCCTTCATTCGTTTCGGTCTGCGTTACCTTGGATTTAAAAGGCTTTGCGGGTCTTGTCCCAGGTGATTTTTTCGAGTTAGCAACAACAACGAACTTGTGAGGTAATCCTCTCAAAGTACGTGTGACTGGAGCATGGCTAGACACTCGGAAGTACTTCTTCTCCAAAAGAGTACTCGAAGCTTGGAATAGTCTTCCTCTGAATGTTGTTATGTCAGACTCCTTGGCAGTTTTTAAGCAAAAGTTAGATCGATATAATGGTGCGAGCTACAACACGAACTGAAAGCTGCAAGAGTGAAGTCAGAAAATAAGGTATTTATGATAATAAAAGCTACATTTGAGAAACATTTATTTGTTTGTTATTTTCGTTTGAGATCTTGCACTCTCCCATAATTCCCATGCTGGGGTCCTCGATGTCTTCGCTGCCTAATTATTTGCACACCTTGGTAACACCGTGAGTGTTCGCATCAGCTGGAACTGGCGGCCGTAGTCCATGAGGTGTATGAACGTTCTCCCTTGGTTCGAACCTCAATGGACCGAGGATAATCTGGGCATATATTTCCGCCTTTGAAATCCCTCAACGGACTCTGCAATCAGCAAGGAAGCATTTGGCTGATTCATGTGACCTCCGCAATGCCACCGTTGGACCTCCTCCCCTAGGGCGACAATTTTTTTCCCCTAACTATCACCGGGAGTTTTTTTTTACTGTCTGCTCTTTTTCAACTATGTTGGCCTCGCCAAAATATCGAGATACTATTTTTTTGATACCACAACTCGCATGTTTAAATAGGTAATTCGAAGGTGGCTCACCTACATCTCCCTCAAATAAACTGATACTGATACTGATCCAGATATCCTGCATCTCCCGCAGCCGTTGCTTTACAAGGCGGCGACTTCGGTAGAATGCTACCTTGTTTGCACCTGTAGGGTGATTGACGTAGTCTATATGCAAATGCTTCTTCTCGATGAACAGAGCGTTAATGGCTGCGTCGTTTTCATCAGACCAGTCTTGGTGCTGATGGCCTGCGCGGCTGAGGATATCCATGGCAGTGGATTGGATGGTGTCCCTCAGCTGACACCCTAGGTTCTCCACGGAGATGTCCACGTCGGCGATTGGAATGTTGGCTAGTTGGTTGGCCAGTTCGTTGCTGAAACGGAGATGTTGTGCAGGCACATTCATTAAATCAGTATTCAACTAACCTGGTGGACGCTTACCTTGGGGTCTCCTGCGTGGTTGCAGACGAAGCTTCATTATGGAGATGACGAGGCAGTGATCTATGCATTCGTTGGCCACGGGTATCGCTTTTGTCACCAGCACGTCCTGTTGATCTCGCCTTCGAACGACGACGTAGTTCAAAAGATGCCAGTGTATCGACCAGCTGTACACTAGGTTACCTTTTGCCGCATCGGTAGGTGGAAGAGGGTGTTTGTCAGGATCATGTGGTGTTCGGCGCAGGCTGTAGGAGAAGAAGAGCATTTTCCTGGTGGTGCAGAGACGCGAAATTGCGCGCGGATTAGTTTTGAATGATAATAGACTTGAGCTGCAGCTACCACACTCTCTCCTCCTCCCCCACCTGAGCCTGGGGTCATGACGGCGTCAAGACGACCGGAGGCGGGAGAAGTTGTAGGTAGCTGGCGCGGCCGGAGCCGCCCCTGGTCATGCCATCACACCCTGGCTTGGATCCCATGGAGTGGGAGGGCTATAAAGGCCACATTCGTAAGGATCTATTACAATCTGAGTCTCAGTTCACCAGTCAGCCACCCCGTACAAAAACACACACTGGGCTGACCACGCGGTCGGAGTTATCCAGTCAGTTGACCACCTGGTGGAGGCACTATAGGCGGGTCCCAGAAAAACCTGAATAAACCTTTTGCTACTTAAAAAGCTTACAGTAAGTTCTTATTGTTACCGTGGACTTCCGTTCGACTTTAGTCTTGCGTTTTGGCATTCGGTGCCTCATATTCTGCGTAACGCGTTCATTGGAGGGGAGGTTCCCTTTAGCATTAGGCCGTCTTTTTGTGGTAGGGGTGTCATGCCGTTGTGCATTTGGTGGAAAGGAGCTTCCCATTGCAGTATGCCGCCTTGTGTGCTACGGGGATGCATCGGGGGTAGGATAGGTGCAGCTGTTTCAGTGGGGGTGTCAAGTCGTCGTGCATTTGTGGGAATTTAGTTTGGCTCTTGGGCCGGTGTTGTGGTTTGGGGCCTGGGCATAGATGGGGGTGGAGATATGTGTAGCTGTCGTTTTGGTTTCCGGTGCGTACGTGAGGTCTACCTGGTGCGCCTTTTCTCCAGGATGGATTTCCTACGTAGGATGGGCCTGCGTAGGCAATTGTTCAAGTTCGGGTGCACTGTTTTGGAACCCGGGGCGCAACTGCCCCCTTTTTCGTGCAATCATGCATTTGGACGCATTCAGTTAGGTTCAAGTGCTGGTAAGATCGTTGATGTTTGTAACACTGGCATGCTCTGTGGGTAGGCAGTTCGGGTGCACCGTTTTGGAACCCGGGGTGCAACTGCCCACATCTGTGTGCAGTCATGCATTCGGACGCATTCAGTTAGGTTCAAGTGCTGGTGAGATCGTTGATATTTGTAACACGGGACAGGCTCGGTGGGTAGGCAGTTCGGGTGCACCGTTTTTAGACGCAGTAATACTAGTAAAATAGTTGTAGTTGTTGTTGTGGTATTGGTCGTAGTACTAGTAGTAGTATTATTAGTATTAGTACTAGCAGAAGTAGACGCAGTATGAATGGTATAAGTATTAGTTGCAAAACGCAGTATTTGTAGTTCAATGGTGAGTATTGTAGTAGTAGTAGTAGTAAGTATTAGTAATAACAATAATAGTAGTAGTAGTAGTTGCAGAAGAACTAATAGAAGCAGTAGAAGTAGTAGTAATAGTTGTACTGGAAGTAGTTGCATAGTGGTAGATATAACAGTAGTAGCAGTTGTTGTTATACGTGTTGCAGCAGTTTTAATAGTAGTAGTAGCTGAAGCATTGGAAGACGCAGTAATAGTTGTAGTAGTCGTAGTAGCTGTAGTAGTGGTTATGGTGGTAGTAGTGTAGTAGACCCGGTAGTTGTAGTACTAGTAGTACTAGTTGTATTAGACGTCATAGGTAGTAGGAGTAGTAGTAGATGTAGTAGTGGTTTGTAGTAGTAGTAATAGGAGCAGAATCGATATTAATAGTTATTGTAGTAGTTGACGCAGTAGTAACAGTTGTAGTAGTGGTAGTAGTAGTATTATTAGTAGTAGTTGTTGTTCTAGTATTAC
>WEDG01001187.1:0-280000 GCA_017591395.1 Schistocephalus solidus | reverse complement strand
TGGTAATAGTGAGTGAGTAAGAGTAGTGAGTAGTAGTATTAGTGAGTAGTAGTAATGAGTGAGCAGTGGTAGAGTAGAGTGAGTAGTGAGTGGAGATAAGAAGTGAGTAGTAGTAATGGTAGTAGTAGTGAGTGATTAGTGGTAATGTAGTGAGTAGTAATAGTGAGTAGTGAGTAGTGATAGTGAGTAGTGAGTAGTGAGTGGTAGTAGTAGTATTAGTGAGTATAGTAGTCTTAGTAGTAGTGTTAGTAGTAGTAGTAGTGAGTAGTAGTAGTAGTGGTAGTGAGAGTAGTAGAATTAGAAGTAGTAGTAAGTAGTAGTAGTAGTGAGTAGTGGTAGTAGTAGTTGTAGTAGTAGTAAAGTAGTGAGCAGTATGTAGTGAGTAGTAGTAGTATTAGTAGTAGTAGTGAGTAGTAATGGTAGTGAGTAGTAGTATTAGTGAGTATTAGTAGTAGTAGTAGTAGTGAGTAGTAGTGGTAGTAGAGTATAAGTAGTAGTGAGTAGTGATGTAAAGTGGTGAGTAGTGGTAGTGAGTAGTAGATAGTAGAGTGATGAGTAGCGTAGTGTAGTATTAGTAGCAGTATGTAGTAGAAGTAGTAGTAATGCAGTGGCAGTAGTAGTAGTAGTAGTAATAGTAGAGTAGTAGTAGTATTCGTAGTAGTATTAGTTGTGGTAGTAGTAGTAGTAGTAGCAGTGTTAGTAGTAGTATTAATAGTAGTAGTATTATTAGTAGTAGTTAAGGTAGTAGTAGTAGTAGTGGTGGAAGCAGTTGTAGAAGTAGTAGTATTAGCAATGGTGGTATAAGTAGTAGTAGTAATAGTAGTAGTATAATACCTAGTCATAGTAGTCGTAGTGGTAGTATCAGTAATAGTAGTAGTAAAAGTAGTAGTAGTAGTAGTAGTAGTAGTAGTAGTAGTAGTAGTAGTAGTAGTAGTGGTAGTAGCAGTATTTATATTAGTACAAGTGGTGGTGGTAGCATTAATAAGTGTGCTGGTTGTATTATAAGTAGTAGTAGTGGTAGTAGTATTAGCAGTTGTAGTAATAGTATCAGTAGAAGTAGAACAAGTAGTTATAGTAGTAGTTGTAATAGTTGGAGTAGTGTAAGTAGTAGTCGTTGTAGTAGTATTAGTAGTGGTGGAAGTGGTAGTAGTAGTAATAGTAGTACAAGTAGTAGTGGTCGATCTAGTAGTAGTAGTAGTAATAGTAGTAGTAGTAGTAGTAGTAGTAGTAGTAGTATTAGTAGTAGTAGTATTAGGAGTAGTATTAGTATTATTAGAAGTGGTAGTAGAAGAAGTAATAGTAGGGGTAGTTGTAGTAGTAGTAGTAGTAGTACTGGTTGTAGAAGTAGTAGTAGTAGTATTATCATAGTAGTGGTCGTAGTAGTAGTGGTCGTAGTAGTAGTAGAAGTAGTAGTAATGGTAGTAGTATTAGTTGTTTAACTAGTCGTAGTAGTAGTATATGAAGTTGTGTTAGTAGTATAACTAGTAGTATTAATTGTCGTAGTAGAAGTTACAGTAGTAATATTATTAGTAGTAGTATAAATAGTATGAGTAGTAGTAGTTGTATACTGGTAGTAGTAGTAGTTGTAGTAATAGTAGTATTAGTAGTATTAGTAGTTGTAGTAGTAGTAGTAGTAGTAGTAGTAGTAGTAGTAGTAGTAGTAGTAGTAGTAGTAGTAGTAGTAGTAGTAGCTATATTAGTGATAGAACTAGAAGTAGTAGTAGATTTTATAGTTGTACCAGTTGTAGTGGTTGCATTATTAGAGGTAGTAGTAGTAATAGTAGATGTGGATGCATTATTTGAGGTAGAAATAGCAGTATTAATTTTAGTATAAGTAGTATTAGTAGTTGTAGTGATGGATGTAGTAGTAGTATTAGTAGTACTGGTGGTAGTACTCGTAGTAGTAGTAGTAGTAGTAGCAGTAGTAGTAGTAGTAGTAGAAGAAGTAGTAGGAGTAGATGTAGTAGTAGTAGTTGTAGTAGTATTAGTAGTTTGTATTCATAGTAGTAGTAGTAGAAGTAGTAATAGTAGTAGTATTAATAGTATTATTTGGGTTAACGGTAATAGTAGTAGTAGTTGTAGTAGAAGTAGTGGTAGTTTTAGTTGTTGTAGTAGTCGTAGTAGTAGTTGTAGTAGTAGTAGTAGTAGTTGTAGTAGTAGTAGTATTAGTAGTAGTAATAATAGTAGTAGAAGTAGTAGTAGTATTAGTAGGAGTAGATTTGTATTAGTCGTAGTTGTAGTAGTAGTATTATTGAAGTATTCGTAGTTGTATGAAGTAGTAACAGTAGTAGTAATAGTAGTAGTAGTTGTAGTAGTAGGGGTATTAGTTGTAGAAGTAGTAGTATTAATGGTAGTAGTAGTAGTATTAGTAGCAGTAGCAGCAGCAGTAGTTGTAGTAGTAGTTGTAGTAGTAGTAATGGTAGTAGTTTTAGTAGTATTAGTAGTAGTCATAATAGGAGTGTTATTAGTTGTATTAGTAGTATTATTAGTTGTCGTAGTAGTAGTTGTAGAATTAAAAGTAGTATTGTAAGTAGTAGTTTTAGTAGAAGTAGTGGTAGTTTTAGTTGTAGTAGTAGTAATAGTAGTAGTAGTAGTAGTAGTAGTTGTAGTAGTAGTGGTAGTATTAGTAGGAGAAAATTTTTATTAGTCGTAGTTGTAGTAGTAGTATTATTGAAATATTCGTAGTTGTAGTAGAAGTAGTAATAGTAGTATTAGTTGTAGTAGTAGTGGTATTAGTTGTAGAAGTAGTAGTATTAATGGTTGTAGTAGTAGTATTAGTAGCAGTAGTAGTTGTAGTAGTAGTTGTAGTAGTAGTAATGGCAGTAGTTTTAGTAGTATTAGTAGTAGTCATAATAGGAGTGTTATTAGTTGTATTAGTAGTATTATTAGTTGTCGTAGTAGTAGTTGTAGAATTAAAAGTAGTATTGTAAGTAGTAGTTTTATTAGAAGTAGTGGTAGTTTTAGTTGTAGTAGTAGTAGTAGTAGTAGTTGTAGTAGTAGTGGTAGTATTAGTAGGAGTCGATTTTTATTAGTCGTAGTTGTAGTAGTAGTATTATTGAAATATTCGTAGTTGTAGTAGAAGTAGTAGTACTATACACAGTGGTAGTAGTAGTTACAGTAGTAGTAGTAGTAGTTGAGGTAGAAGTGGTTATAGCAGGAGTAGTAGTAGTAGTAGCCGCAGTTGTTGTAATAGTTGTTCCACTTGTAGTATTAGTATGACAGATTATTGGTGTGCAATAGTAGTAGCAGTAGTAAATGCAGTGAGTAGTAGTAGTAGTAGTAATAGTAGAGTAGTAGTATTAATTGGTAGTAGAGTAGTTGTGGTGAGTAGTAGTAGTAGTAGCAGTGTTGTAGTAGTATTAATAGTAGTAGTATTAGTAGTAGTTAAAGGTAGTAGTAGTAGTAGTGGTAGATAGTATTAGTAGTAGTAGTATTAGTAATGGTGGTATAGTAGTGTAGTAGTGAGTAATAGTAGTAGTATAATACTAGTCAGTAGTCATTAGCAGTAGTATCAGTATGTAGTAGTAATAGTAGTAGAAGTTGTAGTAGTAGTAGTACTAGTAGTAGACCTTTGTTCTAGTGGAAGTCGTCGAAACAGACGCCATAGTAATAGTAGTAGAAGTAGTTGTAGTGGTGATCGTAGCATTGATAGTTGCAGTAGGTGTGGTTGTAGTTTTAGTAGTCGTAGTAATAGCAGTACTAATAGTAGTAGTTGTAATAGTAATAGAAGTAGTAGTTGTAGTATTAGTAGTAGTACAAGTAGTTGTAGTAGTAGTATTAATGGTAGTAGTAACAGTAGCAGTATTAGTCGTAGTAGTAGTATTAGTAGTAATGGTAGTATTTTTAGTAGTATTAGTAGTTTTAGTAGTTGTATTAGTAGTATTATTAGTTTTCGTAGTAATAGTGGTAGTATTAATAGTAGTAGTATTGTTAGTAGTAGTTGTAGTAGTAGCAGTAGTTGTAGTAGTGGTTGTAGTAGTAGTGGTAGTATTAGGAGTAGTATCGATATTAATAATTATAGTAGTATTTGACGCAGAAGTAATAGTTGTAGTAGTTGTGGAAGTGGAAGTAGTAGTTGTCACAGTAGTAGTAGTTGTAGTAGTGGTAGTAGTAGTATAAGTAGTAGTATTAGTAGTTGTAGTAGTTATTGTAGTATAAGATGTAGTGGTATAAGCAGCAGTAGAGGTCATTTTATTAGCAGTTATTTTGCTAGTAGTACAAGACACAGATTTAGTATTTGTAATAGTATTAGTAGTAGACGCAGTCTTCGTAGTATGATAGTCGTAGTTGTAGTAGTCGTATTATTAGTAGTGATAGTCGTAGTTGTGGTAGTATAAGGAGTAGTAGGAATAGTCATAGTATTAAGAGTTTTAGTCGTAGACGCAGTTGTGAGAGTAGTAGTAGCAGTATTATTAGTAGCAATATACACAGTGGTAGTAGTAGTTACAGTAGTAGTTGAGTTAGAAGTGGTAATAGCAGGAGTAGTAGTAGTAGACGTAGTTGTAGTAATAGTAGCTCCAGTTGTAGTATTAGTATGATAGAGGTATTGGTTGCAATAGTAGTAGCATTAACAGTTGTGGTTGTAGTATGTAGTAGTGAACGTAGTAGTTCTAATCGTAGCAGTTGTAGTAGTAGTAGTAGTATAAGTATAATAGAAGTAGACGTAGTGATGTAGTAAGACTAGTAATAGTCGTAGAAGTATTAGCAGTAGTAGGAGAAGTAGACGACTTAGTAGTTGTAATAACAGTAAAAGCAATAGTAATAGGGTTAGTAGCGGTTGTGTTAGTAGTAACAGTAAGTGGCAGTACTGGTGGGAGTCATAGTCGTAGGTGTAGTAGTAGTAGAAGTAGTAGTTGTGGTAGTAGTTGTATTAGTAGTAGTAGTAGTATAAGTAGTACTAGTAGTAGAAGTAGTAATAGAAGTACAAGTAGTAGTGGTAGCATTAGTAATAGTAGTAGTAGTAGATGTAGCAGTTGTAGATTTAAGAGTAGTAGTAGAAGTGGTATTAGCAGTGGCAGATGTAGTAGTAGTAGAAGTAGTAGTAGTACTGGTAGTAGTATTAGTAGCATTAGTAGTAGTAGTAGTTGTAATGGTAGAAGTACAAGTAGTATTAGTAGTAGAAGTAGTTGTATTAATATAAGTAGTAGTAGTATTTGTAGTATGAAAATTTGTCGTAGTAGTAGTAGTGTTAATAGTAGAAGTATTAGTAGTAGTATTATTAGTAGTAGTTATAGCTGTAGTAGTAGTGGTGGTAGTAGTAGTAGTAGTATCAGTAGTGGTAGTATAAGTAGTAATAGTAGAAGTGGTAGTAGTATTAGATGTTGTTGTATTAGTATAAGTAGTATTAGAAGTAGTTTGTAAAAGTAGTAGTAGTAGGAGTGGGAGAAGTAGTAGTTGTAGTATTAGAATTAGAAGTGGTAGAAGTAGTAGTAATATTAATAGTAGTACAAGTAGTTGTGGTAGCATTAGTAGTCGTAGTAGTAGTAGTAGTTGATGTAGTAGTAGTAGTATTAGTAGTGGTAGTAGAAGTAGTAATAGTAGTCGTAGTAGTAGTAGTACTGGTAGTAGTAGTAGTATTATTAGCAGTAGTAGTCGTAGTAGTAGTTGTAGTAGTAGTAATGGTAGTAGTATTAGTTGTATTAGTAGTAGTAGTATTAGTAGCAGTAGTAGTAGTAGTATTAGTTGTCGTAGTAGTAGTTGTAGTAGTAGTAGTAGTATTAATGGTAGTAGTATTAGTAGTAGTATTAGTAGCAGTAGTAGTCGTAGTAGTAGTTGTAGTAGTAGTAATGTTAGTATTTTTTTAGTAGTATTAGTAGTGTTAGTAGTTGTATTAGTAGTATTATTAGTTGTCATAGTAGTCGTGGTAGTATTAATAGTAGTAGTATTAGTAGTAGTAATGTTATTAGTAGTTGTAGTAGTGGTAGTAGTAGTAGTAGTAATAGTATTAGTAGTGGTAATACTAGCAGTAGTACTAGGGATAGTCGTAGTGGTAATAGTAGTAGAAGTTGTAGCAGTAGTAGTAATAGTAGTACTAGTAGTAGACCTTTGTTCTAGCGGCAGTCGTCGAAGTAGACGCCGTAGTAATAGTAGTAGAAGTAGTTGTAGTTGTGATCGTAGCATTGATAGTTGCAGTAGGTGTGGTTGTAGTTTTAGTAGTCGTAGTAATAGCAGTACTAACAGTAGTAGTTGTTTTAGTAAAAGTAGCAGTTGTAGTAGTAGTACATGTAGTTTTAGTAGTAGTATTAATGGTATTAGTATTAGTAGCAGTAGTAGTAGTAATGGTAGTATTTTTAGTAGTATTAGTAGTAGTCGTATTAGTAGTGCTAGTAGTTTTATTAGTAGTATTATTAGTTTTCGTAATAGTAGTGGTAGTATATATAGTAGTAGTAGTAGTAGTGGTAATAGTAGTAGTAGTAATAGTAGTAGTAATAGTATTAGTAGTGGTAGTAGTAGCAGTAGTACTAGGGATAGTCGTAGTGGTAATAGTAGTAGAAGTTGTAGTAGTAGTAGTACTAGTAGTAGAACTTTGTTCTAGCGGTAGTCGTAGAAGTAGATGCCGTAGTAATAGTAGTAGAAGTAGTTGTAGTGGTGATCGTAGCATTGATAGTTGCAGTAGGAGTGGTTGTAATTTTAGTAGTCGTAGTAATAACAGTACTAATAGTAGTAGTTGTAGTAGTAATAGTAGTAGTAGTACTTGTGCTAATAGATGCAGTATTAATAGTAGTAGTAGTAGTGGAAGTATTTGCTTTAGTATTAGTAGTAGTAGTAGTAAACGCCGTTGTCGTAGTGGTTGTAGTATTAGTTGACGCAGTAGTAGTAGCAGTAATAGTAGTTGTAGTTGTATTGGTTGTAGTAGTGGTAGTATTAGTAATAGTTGCATTAGTAGTTGCGGTAGTAGTATTTGTAGTAGAAGTAGTAGTTTTGTCACTTGTAGTAATAGTAGTGGTTATGGTATTTGTTGTGGTAGTAGTAGTAGTAGTAGTAGTAGAAATTGTGCCTTTGATGTTTTTAATTCCTGCTCATATTACTCACTGGTCTCATCCCCCCCGCTTTATCGACCTTATCCTCGTTGGACTCCTATTTGTTGCAACTAAACCTCTGCTACTCACGATTTTTAGGTGCTCGCTTAACCGCTGTCTGTTGCATTTTTACTTTTCTTCTTACGCTGATATTTTCTTCGCGGTTATGCTAGCCGACGTTAAGGAGCAAGCTAGTTCCTTCGCAGTTAGCTATGGCATTCAGAGAGGAGAGATGCAGAAAATATGTAGTCAGGGTTATGAGTGGCTGAATGAAGGCAGAATAACCCGAAACAAACTGTATCAATCCACCCATATTTTCTGTCGCCTCTCCTCTCTGCAATTATAACTTGGCCGACTTCGGCCTAGTAATTGGTCGCCTGTTCGTGACCTTTGCCGCCCATACGGAGCTTGTTTGCTTTGGAAGCCAATAGATCGGTGTGTGCCTATTCCTGTTTGACCCTTTATGGCTTCTGTGCAGAAGATGGACTCGTCTCCAATTTACCCGTAGCCATTGTGACACATCGCAAATCCACCGTTGAACCAGCGCCACCTGTTTGACGTACCCCAAGGCTATCGCCGCGCGATCAGCCGGCTTCCAGTCAAACAACAGCAGTATTACGTGGCCTCCTTTGTGAAGCCGCGAGGTCGGCGTTCCGAGTGCCTGGGACCGCACTTGCCTGCCAATTGTGTGGATTCTCACTCTCCATGGTAACATCTGTTTCTACTGTCATACAGCAATTTTTCCTCCCAAATACTAGCATTTCCGAATGTCAGAAATTGCGTTGAACTTAAGAGTTAGGCTACAGCCCTGTGACGTCCAGGTAAACGCTAAATTGATTTGCTGTTTGAAAGTGACCAGCGCTGGCACCTTTGAACAAGTGTCGCTCCTGAAACTTCAGCCATTTTGCCTCGTAATCTTACCAACCCTGTCTACTCTACATACAGCTCTTCCCAAATATGGAAGATTTACCGAAGCTAGTCTTGCGAAAGAGAGAGAGAGAGAGAGAGAGAGAGAGAGAGAGAGAGAGTCACACGCGCCCAGCAGACTGTTAGAGACCTGAGGTGGCTGTCTTACAGGTGTATTTGCACACAAAACTGGCCCTATTCCGCCAAATTCCGTTTTTACAGACACACTTATTTGCCTATGCGTCATAGGGTTTCATTAAACTCGATCTCTGCCTGCGCAATGGCATTGCGTTCGCCAAGCTGTGCAAACAGTTTCGCTAGTTTGCTGGGCAGCTTATTCTTCTCCTTTCCGGCCTGTTGTGTGGCTGCGCTGGTCCCACCGGTCGCGGTCGCCGAGGTAGCGTCCGCGCCGGCTGCGCCCACATCCGATGCTCCCCCAGTCCCACCCACGCGGGTGGGTGCCTCGTTGCTTTCACCAGCGCCGCCTTCGTCAGCAGCCAGGCTCTTGCCCACCCGCTCCATGAGACCCTGCAGGGAGGCAACTGCGCACTCCAGACCGTCCGGGGTCAGGGGGTCAATGCCGGGATCGAGGCGGGGCCCACGCTTGTTCTTCTTCGTGTCGTTGGGGTCCTCGTATCGGAATGGTTTCACATCCAGGTGCGCCGGCTGCATAAAGGCCTCGTTGAGCCAGGTGGCTACCTGCGCGGCCTGTTGGCCGCAGCTGTTAAGAATCTGTTGTAGCAACTTGGTCGGCAAATAGAGGATACGTTTGGGCGGCCGTAGTTGTTCACAGTGGCGCCCCTCGTGGGTCTCCAACATGCGGCAGAGAGTGAGAATGGGCAGTGTGGCAGCATAGGGCTCCAGGGACTCTTCGACCAGCTGCGTGGGCGAATCGACCTCTGCGTCGGCGGCATTTTCATCTTCGGCAGGTGTTTGCGCTTCTGCAGCAGCCGCCTCCTCCTTGGGGTTAACCTGTTGCGGATTGCTATTCTGGTTTTCCTCTTCGCTCGGTTCATCCTTTCCAATGGTCAGTTTGGCCGGCAAGGTTTTGTCTTCTTCACAGAACTCTTGGTTGCAGGTGCCACAGCGACACCAGGTCTTGCCACTATGGGCAACCATTATATGCACCTAGGAGAAAATAAGAGGGATCGAACAAGTTATGCCACCTACAGTTGCTGCACAGGGAAAATGGAGAGTGCATGAGATGCACGGCGAAGAGTATATACCTTACTTGATCAACATTTGCTGCCTGAATTAGCCTTTCAGCTCTGATTCCGTCTGCTGAATGGGCGGCACCGCGACTCTATGCTCAACGCAGCAGCCAGGCCGGGACTGGCGGGTTAGGTCAGTAGAGAGAAGACGAGGTAAGCATGGACGTGTAGCAATCCGTTCCCCACGCTCGTCATCGCCTTGTCCTGCAGCCTTTGTCCGCCTGACGCTGCTGAGACCGCGCGAGACTTGGCACTAACCCCGCGAGAGTTCGAGGCCAATCCAGGCGCGTCATATACTGATTGGCTGCAGGCGCTGGGGTCTACGACTCTCAACGGCGAACACACGCCTGCCTGAAGAGACCGCTCGCGACCACTGCTTGCAGAGCTTCCTGTACGCTCTTTGTTTCGGTAAAAGCTGGTCCGTCTCAAGTTGTCTCCCCTGGCCCCTGATTTTGGCAACATCCGTGCTATCGACCATTGGTAACGCGCGTCAGTGACTGACAGATGTACGAGGCACCTGAGGCGTCTCTCTGGTGGCCTCATTGCAGCCCGCCTGGGCGTTTGAGCATTTGGGCCTGAGTGCAGGATGGAAACCTCGCTAGCAGTCGCATAGCGATGGACTCACAACATTGGGGAAATACTACCAACAAGGACAAGGGTGCCTGTAACAGCCATTTTGGGTGCATTTGACTTCACGATGCAATTTTACGAAATCTACGGCCTACTATTGCCGATCGTGAAGTAGGTGCAATGAAGAAACAGTTTCGCCACGAACCCAGACCTTCATGTATCACAGCTGAATAGGTAGTGGTAAGATCGACCCAGCTATACATAACACGCTGGTATTGGTCTGTGTACGTTCATATTAAAGGATTCGAAGACGGCCATATTGCCCGAGACCTGAATAGGAGATAACTTTGCTATTGGGATTTATTCTGAGTGATTCTGATGTTTCGCAACTACCCCTTGCGTATGAGGATTTCCGCGAAGTATTCTACCTTCAGTTTACGAGCATTGGCTTTAACCACAACAAACTCGTTAGCATTTCTGCATTTACCGACTGTCTACAGTTGTATTTGGACGGGATTATTGACATTTAGAGTAAAAGCTGATCCAACCCAATCTGTCTTCCCTGACTTCTGAGTTGCGAACCTTCGTGGTGTCGATCATTGGGAACTCATGTCAGCACCCCATCATGACAGACTGGCCTTATGCTAGGGCAGCCTTTGTGCTCGATCCCAGATCCAGTCGTCTCGACGTAGTCTTAACACTGGTTCTGGACAAAGGACTATTGCTCTTTCTTATACTTCAAAGTCACGCAAAGTACCCTTGATCAGGCAGATGAACTTCGCCGGCAAAGACAGGGGATACTGGGATGGCCTTTTCTGGATCGTTGGCCATCATCAGCCAGTCCTACACAACACCAGGTGGTGCACCACCTGAGGCTTGAACACGCAACCTGCTGATGAGAAGTTTAACGCCCTTACTTTTGACTCCCAGTGGTTGCACAGCCTAAGGTCGGCTATGGTCGGCTGATTATGGCCAATAAGCCAGAATTGGTCACTCTAGTCTCCCTTTTCTTTGTTGGTAATGTTATGTTATCTATAGTACTAGCCGTTGTGGGGCTTGAGAGTGAGCACAAAGACACAACAGGTCGATTATGTCCCGTAAAGCGAACAGTGGACACCTGGCTAAAAATTTCTCTGTTTCTCTGACAGCGTGTTACCTGAACGGCGTGGATGCTTCGGTTTCTGAGTAAGCAGCAGCTTTGCCTTTTCACCCCTGCGAGGCGGTGGACACCTTTCGACTTCGCCAAAGTAACTTTACTTTATACCAATTGAAGGAACGTCGGTGTCTCTTCTTAGACACTGATCCTCTGGCTTCAGGAAGGGACGTCAAATCAAGATTAAACATTTTGGCGAGATTCAACCTGAAATGCTGAATGAATGTCAATGCAGTAAATGGTGGCTTTCACTGAGGAGTAGATTACGTTGGCAGTTTTCCCGGTTTTAGATATTTTACCGTATGCTTGGGATTTCCTTTGCTGACTAATGGCTGTTAATTTTCTACAGTCACTTATTCACGGGTGTCTTAAAAAACTTATGGTGAGGGAAATTGTGCGTACCTAGGAGTGCTTGGCTCTTGTAGTTTATATTAAATAATACTTGCCTCTAACCTGGAGTTGGTAGACCGTGGGGAACATTTTGAAGCATTCTGTACAGAGAAGATCAATTTTCAGGATTCCAGTCAGTTCGCCGGTTGCAATCAGATGCTGGACACGCTTTGTGTTTTCTGGTATGTGGTAGGTTGTCCAGTGATCCTTTAGGACACTCTCATCCTCATAGGTCTGAAGGCAAACTTTGCAGGTGGACTTGCCAATGACAATTTGAGATGTTTTTTTAGCTTTTGATCCTCCCTGCCCAGCAGCAGCAGCCGAATCTCCCGACGGTGGGCCATTCATCATCTGTCGAAGTGTGGGTCCTGGGATCCTCTTCAAGGCCTTATCCAGCTTCTTCAAATCCTCATCAGTTAGGACGCTCTCTGCGTCAAGTCCCTGGGCAACAAAGGTGTGTTGGCAGTAGAGGTGAGCTGTGAATTCAGCGAGAGTGTTAAAGGTTTGGCTACAGAAGCCAGTGACTTGGGGCATTTCACGTGGTGCCTCTGTCTTTCCAGTGCCCTGGGTGCCGCTATCGGTAACGGCCTTCATTGCGGCCCTCAGGGTTTCCCACCACCTCGACTGTTCCATCCTCCGGCCATCATAAAGGCATAAAAATGGCGTTGTGGCCTCGACGTTGCCACCCTGCATTGTTTTTATGGCCTTGAAGTAGGCCAATCGGTTGATAAACTCAAGTTCCGGAACATGGTGATCGAAAACGTGCATTTCTTGCATCAGAAGACTATCTGATCTGAATTTTGTGTGACAAAATATGCAACGGAAAGGGTTCCGGTGTGGTGAATGGGTTGAAATGAGGTGGGCAATCAGATGTGATCTTGAAGGCAGAACTCGCCCTCGACAGAATACGCATACAAGGGGACTGCCAACCTGATCCATTTGCTTTTCTACTTTTTCAATATCCTCCTTATGCTTCATAAAGCAGCGATGGCGGAGAACTGTTGAAGCATTTACTTCGGCCACACAGTGTTTGCATTCGTAAATGGGTACTTTGAGGTAGTTATCTAATTTCCCCATCAAGTGCTCGTGAGCAGTCAGATGAGCATGAAGGTTGGAACGTACTTTGAAATCCACGCCACATACTACGCATATTGTTGGGTACTTTTCGATAATTTCCAGGTCAACAGCTGGTCCACCAGCATTTCCAGTGAGTACATCTTGGTTTGCGAATGGAGACAATTCCGGATCAGGAAATTCGGCTGCCCTTGGGTTGGAAATGGGCGGTTTCAGGTGTCTCATTTCTAAATTTTCGGCTAAGGGTTCGCCATCACTGCTATAGCTCGTTTCCACAGTGAGCCTACGCAGCATTCTGCTGAAAAACTATCCTTTCGTGCCCAGCCGAAGTAGTACTGAACACTGGACATGCTGAAAGTTAAAGTTTTATCGATCGAGTTTGCACGTGCCGCTTCAATGTAACATACTTGAATTACTACTTTCATCATGCAAGTAGGCATATTTAATATAGGTATTATTATCTGAAAATGGCATCCAGATAATCTGCCAGGCGAAATTTTTAAAGCCTCTTCAACTTTTCAGGACTTATCAAAGCTTTATTATGGCCAAACGTTAGTGTTATCCCTATAATTCTATCTGTATAGCTAATAAGCAGGTTAAGAGAAAGAGAAACCAACTGCTTTCGTATAATCGGGACAAAAATACTCATCGAACTCTGTGCGCAAACCGCAACTGTTAATCTGAAGTTTTAGAAATTTTTATAAAGTGAAATCCCCTGAGTGAAGTAGAAAAAGTTTGCGTTCTTAAGTCTTATGCGGAGTAGATTGGAGACTAAAATGCAGCTTCCAGTCCTTTTTTTCACGAACTCGGTGCGATACTTGACGTCTTGCCAACTTACTTAGGAGGTAATCGGCTCCTCTGTTAATGGGTTATTTTTTTGGAGCTAAACAACGTTTTGATGAATTACATTTGGACCTGTTAACTGAAATAACAATCGTCAGCAGGTTATCTAGACTGATCTTCTGAAAAGATACAGGTTTTTGATGCATTAAGAAATTTCAGGAAATCAATAAAGAGACTGTTCATGTTCCTGTTGATCAGAAATCTTACGCTATAACTGTTGCGGGTTCGAGCCTCGGATTTTGCCCCACCTGGGGTTGGGAATGTCTGGCTGATGATGGCTAAAAAGCCAGAAATAGCCATTCCAATCTCCCTTGTCTCTATCGGTATTGCTAATCTGCCTTTACTACTACTAGCCACTGTGCGGCTGCGGGCGGGGCTCGAGAGTGAGCCCCAAGGCAGAACGGGACGGGTGATTTCCGTTAGCGATCGGTGAGCATGCACCAACGAATACGTAAGCGTTTTTGATTTCGAAGCACGGGAATAGGAACCACCCAATTATTAGAGGGCC
The DNA here is from genome assembly GCA_017591395.1 of Schistocephalus solidus. Lineage (NCBI taxonomy): Eukaryota > Metazoa > Platyhelminthes > Cestoda > Diphyllobothriidea > Diphyllobothriidae > Schistocephalus > Schistocephalus solidus. The sequence continues at coordinate 266,326 of WEDG01001187.1, read as the reverse complement.
TTGCGCTAATTTCCAGTGAACTTATTGTTAGTGTTAAGGATATAGTTAGGGTTGTTGTTGAGGTTAGGGTTAAGACTAGCGTTAAGTTGAATTTGAAGGCAACGGTTAATTTTAGGTTAGAGTTATATGTAGGGTTACGATTAGGGTTGGAGTTTAGTGATGGGTTAGGGTTGGGACAGGAGGATATTCGCGCTTCCTAGAATACTGCGCAAGACCGACCGTATTACCGGAGGAGGCGGGGCTCTTATTTCCGTGTCTTACCGTTAGTTTTTGAACTTTTAGTAAACTCGGCTTAACATACCGATCTGTGCTGACCACAAATTTATATGTGCAAGTGAATCTAATAGTTGTGGCCTCAGCGAAATAACCACGTAATATTTACAATCTGTTAACGAGCGGTCAATAGTACCTATAGTAGTATACGTGCCCTGAGATGAGTGTAACATAGCGCTAGCACCACACTGGTTATAAGCAGAGTTTGTGCCCTGCATGATGGAGACACTACTAGAACTCTTTACATAAATTTCTGACGAACTTGAAAATCGTAACATTTTAAAACGGGAGCAAGCGTTCTTTGCTCACTCCAGCTAATGTATCTTCGTTCACATTCATGCTGAGGGCAAATGGCTTAACTATGAGTTAACTATATCAGCGTTGGGCAACATTTTTAGGCGTAAATGCGATATATGTTCTACACCTTATCTTTCGATCAGATTATCTGATAAGTTCGGGCAGTTTTTAATTATTCAAAATTTTGTCCTTTTATTATATACATCATTCATATAATTAATCAATTATGTAGTTTTTTTCGTTGTTCACAACCAACTCCCAACTTTCTGGGGCAAAAAATCCTCGATCTATTTTTGAAGATCGGCGTCTTTCTTGAAGGATACTCCGAGAAAGTTGCTTCCGAGTGACGAAAAAGACTGTAATAATATGGAGCAAGGTCCGGAGAATGTGGCGGAGGCGAAAGAACCTCCCAGCCGAAGATTCACATCGATTCATTTTTCTTCCTTTGATCGGAAACCCTACGTGATCTTCCAAACAGCATTTCTTCCTGGGGACTCGAATGCTGCAACCCCGTGATCCCCGGAAAGGTTGGCGATGTGAGCCCCCACTAACCGACAAGGAACTCTTGTACGACCGGACTAACCCCGCATCGACACAATGGATGGGTTTAGGGCTAGGATTGGGGTTAGGGTTCGAGTTAGGTTGTTTTGTAGGTAGGGATGAATATTTAGGCGTGTAATACGGTTGAAATCAGGGCTGAAAAAAACAGCTCACTTGACCGATGACAGTGGGTACATAAATTTATTTTCATTGCACACGCACTACCGCCATTTTCCGTCCTTTAATCTGCCTTACCCCAATCGCCACCGTTTTCGTATTACACACCTACCTATCAGGTTTGTTCGTTGGTAGTACCATACAAGAGTTCTTTGCCGGTTAATGCAGCCACACAAGCATTCATTGCTAGCATCTCTTCCGCAGGACTCGAAGGCTGCTGCCTACGGTCCTCGTTGTCTTCCTCCTCCATTATTACCAGAAAGGTGGGTCGTCAAGTTCCACTTGCGGTCTTCATAATTGTTTACACCTTCCCCCCCCGAGAAAGCGAACTTTTTTGCTCTGTCTGGCCACTTGAAGGGTGTCAGAGAGAGAGAGAGAGAGAGAGAGAGAGAGAGAGAGAGAGAGAGAGAGAGAGAGAGAGAGAGAGAGAGAGAGAGAGAGAGAGAGAGAGAGAGAGAGAGACAGAGAGAGAGATAGATAGAGTAGATGAGATAGATATAGATATGAGATAGATATAGAGAGCATATAGTATAGTATATATAGATGATATATATATATATATATATATGAGTATATATATATATATATATATATATATATATATATATATATATATATATATATATATGAGAGAGAGAGAGAGAGAGAGAGAGAGAGAGAGAGAGAGAGAGAGAGAGAGAGAGAGAGAGAGAGAGAGAGAGAGAGAGAGAGAGAGAGAGAGAGAGAGAGAGAGAGAGAGAGAGAGAGAGAGAGAGAGATCAGTGGGGGGGGTATTTGCTTGTGGGTGGAATACGCTCAAGACTTGTCCCGAAATACTCGGCCTATGATAGCCATACCGAAGAAGCCCTTTTTGTCGCCCAGTTACGCACGAGTGAGTAGAGCCATAGAGTGAACCTGAGGCTCGCAGTTCAGCCCTACAAGGCATGACATAATTACCATATGTGATGCAGTGCATTATAATATACGCGAACTGCAAACCATACAGTCACACGCACACACACATGTGGCACTCCGGCTAGTGGACAATATCGGGGACAAGCTTCTCGCACTTCGTACATGCGCACCAGTTAGGCTTGTTGCCTCACAATTTATGCAAATGTCCATACTATCCTCGCCACGAGGCAGCAGAGAATGCAAGGCGGAATATTCAGGGAAAAGAGTCCGTTTCAGATAGTAATTTACTTAACGTAGACTTGGTTGATAGAAGAAGGAGTTGAGTAGTCTGCTGCCTCCAATTACTTTCAGATCGCATCACCAGGCGAAAAAAGAAGAAGAAGAGGGCATCGTTTATATGGGGGGAAGGGTGGCTATGTGACTGAAGCACAGCCTCTCAGTCCATGCCTCACGCCCACCCCCTGTGAGTCTGTATCCTTCCATTTCTGCCTCTAACGTCTGGCCCGGATGTGGGTTTGACGCGTCAGACCAATGAATCTTTTGCTCGAACGAACAAAAGTACTTTTGCCAGTAGTCGGAATTAGTCACGGGCATAATACATACCCATACCCAGAAGTCTCAGAGATTCCCGTGCGTACTGCCGCCCTCTCGCTCGTGGGAGATCTGACCCACCCAACCACCCTGGTGTGGGCAAGGAGAGCGGGGACAGGTCGTTTGAGTGGCATGCAGAGGCGGACTGTCAGCTGCTGCGCCCTCAGCTTCAGTTAATAGACCGAATTGGACTACCGACTGGTGCACAAAGGAGGAGAGAACGAGAGTGAGGTCATCTGTACTCAGTGCATACTCCTTACCATAAACAATCTGATTCACTCGAATATATTACGATGTAATAAGAGTCATAGCTTGGAAAGTGGACAACTGACAGGATGACTCCGTTCTTCGCTGAGACCTGTGAGTCAGGCCACATTGACTCAGTCTCAATGTGCATCTTATGGTACTCACTGAGCCACACTTAGAGTAGTCCGGTACATCTGCATTGGAGATCAGGTAGTATAGGTGGGGCATGCGCAGATGGGTTCTTTATCTTTGTCACCTCCGATTGTCCTCACTCTATCCTGCAATCAGAACAAGGGGGGTGAGTCTGCTTCAGCATAAACTAACTCACGCGCCAATCAACGTCCGTGAGACACACAACAACTTTTGTCATTCATATGTCATGAAGGAAGTTGTTTCATCGCAGGTTCGAGACATCCCATCGGCAGTAGTCACACTGGCGTCTGAAAGCAAGTGAGCTGCTCTTTTTTGTCCGGACGCTGGGGAAGGCGTTTATTGTAGTTCGCAGATGCCTGTTTGGCGGATGGACGCCTCACCCATCGATAACGAAGCTCACTTGTCCACGCTCGAGTTGCGCCAGCAGCTGCACACCGACTACATTGCCGGCAAAGACAACGGAGAATAGAATGGCCATTTCTGGCTTCTTAGCTGTCATCAGTCAGACATACCCAACCCCTCGTAGTGCACCAACCAAGGCTCGAAACCACGAGCTGTTGATTAGAAGTTGAAAACTCTAACCATTGAACCAGCTTCCCTGGAGCCCCACTTCCTCGAAAGTCCATGTTAACGACGTTCCGGTTGTAAAGTTCGATAAAGATTGCTTTAGGTCAATACCTTACTAGAATGCAAGCTTTGGTTTTCAATCGCAGACCGTGGTAGCAAACCCAATATTAAACGAAATAAAGGCCATTAGTATGTAGGCATCGTTTCCCGTGAGCAATGAAGTAATTGATCCTTCCGTTGGAATCTTTTTAAATGCACATTCTATCGACTCGCGGTAGAGGAGAAAGGCCGCTGAAAGAAAGTGTAGAGAGGCCAGAATAACGAAAAATGGACGTGTATTTCAGTATGGTAGTGCGCAAAAGAGGGAAAATGCGGTGGATCTTATCTCTGTCAACTAACTCATGCGTATGTCACCGGCCAAGTAGCCGCCCGGTGGAGCACGTCATTGCTTGTGATGACCGCACTGCCAGTATGCAAAGGTAGATAGTAAGCTTCCAGCAAAAATTGGGGAAATGACCCTGGGTGCGTAGAGGGAAAACTTTAAAGCCCCATTTAAAAAAGCCTGAATAAATAAAATCCCCTCTGCTAGCCTGCGGTAGATTTTCTAGCTCATTACATTTCAACTGAAATTCTGAAACGTGTTTTCCATTAGAAAAAAAGCACTTAGGTGAGATTTTCTTATTGATTAGTGTGAAGCATAGTCCCAATATATTAAAGTCCTGAGAGGATGTCAACTTTCAAATGCACTGCTTCCCGGTCACACGCAAAACCACACTCGGTGCAAAAATGAAAACTTAAGTAGCATCCATAAGTAACAATTATTTGCGATGTCCTTATAACTTAAAATATATTTATGAGAAAATGCACTGATAAATATTCTTTCTTAAAGTAATTTGGTAGAAAATTACGCCTTCTTCGAATTTTATAATTGAGGTAAAAGTAGCATTCGGTTCATAAAATGCTCTTCATTGTGAGACTTTTAAGACCCTGAAATGTCCCTTCATATAGTATCGTATCTGTACATTTACTAATGTTGCTTATAAATTATATAATATGATGCGCACTCCTATATTAAATTGTCTTACTAACACGAAGGAATACAGGATTTTCCTTACAGGAAAAGTGTTTAGCATGTAGCTTGAAAACCCCAAGCACAAGTCCAATTTCTGGTCAGGTTCCAAATTATTCGGAAGTTGAAAAAGTTTTTAACCGAAAAATATCCTTTTTATGTATGAAATTTAAATTAGTCACTATAAAATGAGTACGAAGACAAATAGTATTGTTAATTTTTTCCATAAAATATATCTGAATGAATGAATGTGAACGTTCGAGCCCCAGCAGATTGGATGAGAAAAGACGAAGTCAGTCCGAGCATCGGGACAAGTTGCTTATGGCTTTGAGCTTTAAAAAGTTGATTAAAAAAACTTAATAAAACTTACGTAGTCATTTGTTTATCGACTTTGGTTTTCGTAGGCGGCTGAAACGAAACTCACTCAAAAACCATCCTCTTGTCCTTTCTAAAATATCTTTGGATTACGTTTTGCTATAATCAGTAGTTCAATTTTATTTAAATGATATTTTCTAACTGAAAACACATGTAAGAAGTTTTGTTAAAAGTTCATGATACTTCAAAGGAAGAAGAGGCGCTCACCTGGAGAGGTTTATTAGGTGTGTGACGTTTCGGTAGTTTTTTCGTCACCAATCTCCTGGTGAACGCCTCTTTTTCCCTTGACAAACCACCTAGGAATCACATTTTCACTACTATTAATTTCATAATATAGGCGAGCTGCTGTCTTCCCGTGACTGGATCCGGCAAGAAAGTTGGCGATACTTGCGGTAATGCGAGTCCCAACGATCGCTTCTTCTTCTTCTTCTTCTTTTTCTTCTTCTTCTTCTTCTTCTTCTTCTTCTTCTTCTTCGTCGTCGTCTTCTTCTTCTTCTTCTTCTGACTTATTGGGATTGGAGAACCATTTCGCATTGTACTGCTCGCCCCAGACCGACCGTAGAGACATTTTATTGTCGGATTTGTTTTTTGTTTACATTGACCTGGCCATGAAATTCCACACCACACTATCCTGCAGCAGTGCAAACGTTATTTACCTCTCTTTCTCCCCGTCCGAGCTGGTCAAGTGAAAACATGTGTATGAATTAATGAAGGTTTTTGGCAGATTTGAATAATTTATGTGACCCAGTTGGGTAATAAACTTGGCGGCCTCGGTGACAGCAAGAGGAAGGCTTTAATCCAGCCCACGCTCTATCCATCTGAGCTACGATGCCCCACTTGGATCCGTGTGTTTTAATCACACCTGGGCCAAAGTCACCCACCCAGCCTCCTGCAACGAATGGAATCAGCCAATTCACTGACTGCCCAAGCAGGTGTTCCTAAGCAATCAATCTATAATCCACCAGATGACTACCAGACACAATTAATAAATGAAATTTTGTGGCACATGTATGCATGTCTATAGGCAAGACGCAGGAATAGGCAACCCTCCCCCGTGGGGGACCCTGCCCTAATTTCTAGGCCGATTAGGGTTTGTGTTTCGGTTAGGTTTACGACCCGATAATATTTACTCTTCCAGGAATTGTGTGGAAGGCCACCTGTGTATTCCCGTGAGGGATATGGTTCCCATTTCTCTGTCTTGTCCACCTCTAATCATGTAAATTTATAGAAACTGCACACCTTACATTGAAAAATTCCTTCAAGGCTCAATTAAGTTAGTGACTTAGGTGCGTTCTTGTGCGGTGGAGTCACCAACCTTTGCATGCGTCTGCAACTTCAGCAAAATTAAATTAGCGAATCGTCTCCGCGCTGAGGGCACTCAGAACGCCACAAGTATCAAACCGCGTTGTGGCTAAGTGACAAAGTAAAAACAGAAGACACAGGACGGAGGGAGAGGCAGGGGGTGTTCACTGTAAACCCCCGAGTTTCTGTAGCAGACACCCTTGACCGCTGGTTCAAGTGTCTGTGCCCAATTCGGGGGTTGCATGTTCAAGGGGAATCGTCTGGCTGAATGCAAGTTACTGTCAAACTGTATAAGGTCAGGGCGTCTGGAGCCGCTCGCTGGGACGTTGGATGACCTTGATGCATTGAACAAAAGCGCCAGACACCGTAAGGATGGCTGTCGGGTACAAGAGATCGTGCGGGGTCTTGCTGCACTTTTACCCCCGCATCATCATCACGAGTTTTCTGGCCCTGGTGCTTGAGCATGCTGATTCCCGAATGTAAAATGGGATTGGCCCACCGAGTTCCGTTACCATGACGACGCATATACCGTGTCCCTTTTCCTTTCACCAGCCGCCTCAGGCCAAAATCAGCCCAGCTGTAAATACCGCAGGGTGTCCCACTTCGGGCAAACGGTCAGCGACACCCAAGCTATATCCGAAGGACGAAGACCGTTCGCCTGGCAACGAATGCTTGAACGACCCTTCCCACTCCCCCAACGAACAAAATCGATATGTAGGCGTCTAATGCGGGAACGGTGACACTGGGTGTAGGGTAGTTTACAGGAGGGTAGAGGGTAGTAACGTGTTGGCAATGAAAATAATTTTGTAAGCTCACTGTCCTGGTTAAAATGGGCTGTTTTTGCACTGACGTAGACCATATTGCACGCCTACCTACACGCTAATCTAACGTGTTCATTCGTTGATGAACGCTCACCGATCGCTAACGGAACTCACTCGTCCCATTCTGCTTTGCGGCTTATGCTGGAGCCCCGCCAACACAGACGCACAGCGGCTAGTAGTAGTAGTAGTAGTAGTAGTAGTAGTAGTAGTAGTAGTAGTAGTAGTAGTAGTAGTAGTAGTAGTAGTAGTAGGATGGCTGTCGGGTACAAGAGATCGTGCGGGGTCTTGCTGCACTTTTACCCCCGCATCATCATCACGAGTTTTCTGGCCCTGGTGCTTGAGCATGCTGATTCCCGAATGTAAAATGGGATTGGTCCACCGAGTTCCGTTACCATGACGACGCATATACCGTGTCCCTTTTCCTTTCACCAGCCGCCTCAGGCCAAAATCAGCCCAGCTGTAAATACCGCAGGGTGTCCCACTTCGGGCAAACGGTCAGCGACACCCAAGCTATATCCGAAGGACGAAGACCGTTCGCCTGGCAACGAATGCTTGAACGACCCTTCCCACTCCCCAACGAACAAAATCGATATGTAGGCGTCTAATGCGGGAACGGTGACACTGGGTGTAGGGTAGTTTACAGGAGGGTAGAGGGTAGTAACGTGTTGGCAATGAAAATAATTTTGTAAGCTCACTGTCCTGGTTAAAATGGGCTGTTTTTGCACTGACGTAGACCATATTGCACGCCTACCTACACGCTAATCTAACGTGTTCATTCGTTGATGAACGCTCACCGATCGCTAACGGAACTCACTCGTCCCATTCTGCTTTGCGGCTTATGCTGGAGCCCCGCCAACACAGACGCACAGCGGCCAGTAGCAGCAGTAGCAGTAGTAGTAGCAGTAGCAGTAGCAGTAGCAGTAGTAGCAGTAGTAGCAGTAGCAGCAGTAGCAGTAGTGGCAGTAGTAGCAGTAGTAGTAATAGTAGCAGTAATAGTAGTAGTAGTAGTAGTAGTAGTAGTAGTAGTAGTAGTAGTAGTAGTAGTAGTAGTAGTAGTAGTAGTAGTAGTAGTAGTAGTAGTAGTAGTAGTAGTAGTAGTAGTAGTAGTAGTAGTAGTAGTAGTAGTAGTAGTAGTAGTAGTAGTAGTAGTAGTAGTAGTAGTAGTAGTAGTAGTAGTAGTAGTAGTAGTAGTAGTAGTAGTAGTAGTAGTAGTAGTAGTAGTAGAGCCAGGTGAACGATGCCTACAAAGACAAGGAAGACTGAAATGGCCATTTCTGACTTATTAACCGTCATCTGACTACTGAGCCATAAGTGGTCATTCCAGTCTCGCTTGTCTTTGTCGGCGTTGTTCACCAGTGTTAGCATTCTTTGTTGGGTTTGTAGGTCACACAACATTCGTTGTCGTTTGCCTCTCTCCCGTCGATTGTTGTCAGGGTTAATGAGAGGCTAAATGGGTTAGGATGGTTTATGTGGCTTCCGGTAGGACAGTGGAATAGGAACACCTCGTACTATAGAGGGTTTAGACTGAATTTCAGCGTAATCCGGTTTAAAGTTAAGGGTAGGATCGATGTTAATGTTAGGGTTGGAAATAAGGGTAGGTTTAGGTTGAAGCTTAGGTTTGCGATTAAGGTTCGGGTTAGAGATGGTGTGAGGGTTAGGGCACGTGAATTGCTACCTTTCCTGAAATTCTGCGCAGCGTAACCTGTATAACTGAAGGGAGTGGGGCGTTCCGGTGACCCTGTTCTGCCTGGGGGGAGGATAAAATAAACCATTTCTATCAGCTAATTTTCATGCTGACATCTTCTCCGTCGCCAGTTAGTCGTAGCCTAACCACGGGATGGGAAGACCTAGCACAAATCTCAATCAGGTATACACACATACACCTGGTATAATAAAAGCCTAGGCTAAATAGGCAGCTTATTATTCTTACTGGTGCAGTGGATTGTTGGAGTAAAGCGTGCGGCGGCGGCGGCGGTGGTAGTGGTGGTGATGGTGGCTAGGGAACCGAGTCTTTCCTAAGCTCCAAATGGCATGGCTAACTCCGTGTTATGACAGTTCGACCGTCATAGTCCGACGATGTCCGCCGTATGCTCCATGGAAGGGTGGAGCAGGGACGGTGACTTGCGCGTGAATTAGTTTTAAGTGATAGTAGCCTTGCGCTGCAGCTACCGCACTCTCTCCTCCTCCCCCACCTGAGCCCGGTGTCAAGACAGAGTCAAGAAGACCGGAGATGGGAGAGGGCGCAGGTGGCTGGTGCGGCCGGAGCAGCCCCTGGGCGTACCACCACACCTGGCTCGGATCCCACAGAGTGGGAGTGCCATAAAGACCACATTAAGAAGGAGCCATTGCAGCCTAACTCTCAGTCCGCCAGTCAGCCACTCCACACAAAACACACATTGGGCTGACCACGCGGTCCGAGTTATCCCGTCAGTTGGCAACCTTCCAAGCCACGGCTTTTAGCGCACAGTGATAGTTTTAAGCGCGTCAGATGGTTTATAGTGAGGAACATGCGCTGAGCTGTCGACCTCACTCTCTCCCCAACCCCCACCATCAGACACTGTCCGAGCCCGTCAGTTGACTGATATGGGAGTGATAACATTGGCTGACGGATCGGCGTAACCGTCTTCGCGCGCCACAGCACGACCTGGCCCCCATAACGCACACACCAGGATTCAAAAACTCAGGGGATATGGAGCAGCCATCGCCGTCTGACTCCCAGTCCACGTGTCAGCTACTCGACACACACAGCACATACACTGAGCCGACGGCGTGCTCTGGTGGAAGCGTCAGATTGGCAGACTTCCCAGCCACGGTTTCTAGGAAACCGTGATATACTCTGGTAAATGGTGATTGTGAGGGTGTTATCGATGTATTGGTGTAGGTAGTGTGCGCTGATGTAGCTTAGCCTCCGGTGGTTTACCGGAGGTTGTCGTGGATGCGCATGTGTCCTAATAGGCCCATGCGGTGTGTAAATGTGCGGGAGCAGTGAGAACAGTGAAGGCGGGCACGTCGACTGTATTTCGGAGCCCCAGGCACTGGTTCACCAGCCTCCGTGCGATGGATTCGCAGGTGACCGACCAGGCCGATGCGTGCGTTGAAGTTGCGGGCGCAGTGGGGGCAGGAGAAATCGTTAGAGGCTGGGGCGATGTCAGTCATGGTAGTGGGGGTGTCAGGGGCGCTAAGAATGGCAGGAGCTGAGGGTGTGCATGGTGTATCGGTGTTGTCGGCATTGTGGTGTATTCCGCTGTCATGGATGCGCATGTGACCGAATAGGCCCATGCGATGAGTGAATGCGCGAGAACAGTGAGGGCAGTGGAGGCGATGATATCTGCTGTGTGATGGTGCTCCAGGCACTGGCTCACCGTTCTCTGTACGATTTATTCGCAAGTGACCGACCAGGCCGATGCGTGAGGTGAATGTGCGGTCGCATTGAGTACAGCTTAGGAGAGATTCCCCATCGCTGATGGTGGTGGTGGTGGAGGTAGTGAAGGCGAAGGCGGTGGTGGTTGCGGTGGTGGGGGTAACAGGCGATGAGTAGATGGATGTGGTCTCTATGATGGTGGGAGTAATGGAATTGATGCCAGGAGTGAGGGTGCGGGAGTCAGAAGGAGGGTTGGCAGAATTTGACATAGAAATTTGAAATTGTCGGATTGTTGGTGCATTGCGTCCGAAGATGTCCAACCAGACCGATTCGCGCGCGTAAGATGCGTTGACAGCGCGGACATGTTGGCAGGGCCTGGGCATTGGCGGTGTTGGTCCGGGGCACTGGTGACTTTCGTACCTCTATTTTGGCTTTGGCGGCGGCGATTCGGTTGGCCTCATAGATTGCTGAACCAGTCTTCACTGATCTTCTCCATGCCGGTCTATCCTGGGCGAGGTCCTCCCAGGTCGCCGAGTTGATTTGCAGTTGCTTCAGCGATTTCTTCAAAGTGTCCTTGTAGCGTCGTTTTTGACCTCCTTGCCGGCGAGAACCCGTAGCGACATCTCCGTAGAAAAGTCGTTTGGGTAGTCGCTCGTCGTCCATTCTTACCAGGTGGCCGCTCCATCGCAGTTGCACTTGTCTCAGCATGGCATGGATGCTGAGGATTCCGGTCCGCTCCAGGACTTCCGTGTCCGGGATCCTGTCTTGCCATCTCAGCTTCAGTATTCTGCGGAGGCAGCTGAGATGAAAGTGATTCAGCTTCCTGGCTTGGTTCGAGTAAACGGTCCAGGTTTCCGCTCCGTAAAGGAGTGTCGACAAGACGACGGCCTTGTACATCTTCAGTTTGGTGTTCAGGTGAATACCGTGGCGATTCCACATGGAGGCCTGCAGCCGGCCGAAGGCCTGACTAGCTTTGGAGATCCGTTGGGCAACCTCGTCATCGATTCTCGTGTTGCGCGACATCGTGCTTCCTAGATAAGCGAAGGTTTCCACGTTTTTGATTCGAGCACAGTTGACATTGATTCGATGAGCATTGTATTCTGCGCTGGGTGGCGGCTGGTGCATGACAACCGTTTTGGCTGTACTGATTGTTAATCCAAAATGGGCACAGCCTTCGGTGAAGAGGTCCATGCTCCTTTGCATGTCCTCCTGCGTCACGGTGTTAAGGGCGCAGTCGTCCGCGAAGAGCAAGTCATGGACTGTAGTCGTAGACATGCGCGTTGAAGCCTGCATACGCCGACTGTTGAGAAGGTGCCCGTCAGTTCTATAGGCGATGCAGATACCAGGCTGCTCATCACGGTAGGCGTCCATCAGCATATCCGAGAACATGAGACTGAAGAGGGTGGGGGCCAGTACGCAGCCCTGCTTCACTCCGTTGGTCACTGCAAATGCTTCGGATACCGTCCCGTTGTCAGTGACGCGCGCCGTCATCCCGTCATGAAGCTGACGCACCATGTGCGTGAACCGCTCATGACAGCCGAATTTCTGCATGACGTTCCACAGTCCGTCACGATTCACCGTGTCAAAGGCTTTCGTTAGATCCACGAAAGTAGTGTATAGGTGAGTTCGCATCTCCTGACACTTCTCTTGTAGCTGGCGGGCAGCAAAGATTATATCAGTTGTTCCGCGGTGTCGGCGGAAGCCACATTGGCTTTCTGGAGCATGCCCTGCTCTAGATGACGGTTAAGACGATTGAGAAGGATACGGGCGAAGATCTTCCCAGCGATGTTGAGCAACGAGATGCCTCTGTGATTATCACAGAGTTGCCGGTTCCCCTTCCGTTTGTAGAGATGGACGATGGTCGCGTCTTTGAAATCCTGAGGAACTTGTCCTTGGCGCCACATCTCCTGGAAGAGTGTTGTGAGTTCTGACATCAGCCGGGGTCCACCGTGCTTGTAGACTTCCGGTGGGATTGCGTCGGATCCCGTTGCTTACCGCTGGAAATCTGTTGCACGGCCAGGATGGTTTCTGGTAGGGAAGGCGGCAGATCCAGGTCAATGGCAGCATCGGAGATGGCTGATGAGCAATTAAGGACATTTCTAAAGTGCTTGGCCCAGCACTTCAGAATTTGCGATTTCTCTGTCAGCAGTGTTGTGCCGTCAGAGCTGAGCAGCGGTGCGGACCCCTTGATACACGGGCCGTAGACGGCCTTGATGGCTTTGAAAAAGTTTTTCATTTCATTGCAGTCCCCATACCCCTGGATTTCCTCAGCCTTTCGGATCATCCAGGCATCCTGCATCTCCCGCAGCCGTTGTTGTACAAGGCGCCGGCATCTGAAAAAGGCTGCGTTGGTGGCGTCAGTCCGAAGGTCCATGTAGGCTTTGTGTAGCCCATTCTTTTCCGCGAGTAAGTTGCTGATGTCGGCGTCATTGTCGTCGAACCAGTCCTGGTGTCGACGGCGTGCGCGTCCGAGGACATCGAGGGCGGTGGACTGGATGACATTTCGCAGTTGACACCATCGTGTCTCCACGGTAGCGTTATCATCTGGAGCATGCAGGTCCTCCAGTTTCTCGGTCATTTGGTTGCTGAAATCAAAACAGTGAGCAGGCAAATTTAATAAAAGAGTATTTAACTTACATGGCGGCCTCTTACCTTGGGACCTTCGTTGGGGTTGAATTCGGAGCCTCATCTGAGAGATGACGAGGCGGTGATCTGTCCAACCATCGGCATCGCGGATCGCCTTGGTTTACCAGCACGTCCTATCGATCTCGCCTCCGGACGAGAACATAGTCCAGCAGATGCCAGCGCCGCGACCGAGGGTGCATCCACGTGGCCTTCTCCCGCGTCGGAAGGCGGAAGAAGGTGTTGGACAGCAGGAGACGGTGTTCCGCACACGTGCGCAGAAGAAGGAGGCCGTTATCGTTGCAGCTACCGAGACCGTGGGGACCCAGCACTCCCTGCCAGGCAGCGTGATCCGTCCTGACGCGAGCATTGAAGTCTTTCGGCACAGTCACCAGCAAGGCGTGCAGGTCCTCGTAGAATTTGTCCTTCGCCGCATCAGAGCTCGTCATAGGGGGAGCGTAGGCGCTGATGATGGTGGCGAACTGGTCTTCCCGAAGAGGCAGGCGGAGGCTCATCAGGCGATCATTGATACCCTGCGGCAGACAGGGCAGACGTCCCACGATGTCGTTACGGATGGCAAAGGCAACACCAGCGTCGCGTCGCTCTGCCTTTGGCCGGCCGCTCCAGAAGAACGTGTAGCCGGCCCCCACCTCCTCCAGCTGACCCTGCTCAGAGAATCGGGTCTCGCTGAGAGCAGCAATGTCCACCTTGTAGCGCGCCTTTTCCCGAGCAACTAGCGCCGTCCTCCGTTCCGGCCGGTTTCTCCTAGGATTGTCTAAAAGGGAATTAACATTCCAAGCTGCTAGTGTGAGTGGACTCACCCGAGCAGCCTGGAGAGTATGGTGAGGGGGATGGGGACGGGGGGTATTGTTGTTTGTTTGAGTTTTACGACCGCGTAGTTTGCGATCTGCGAGCCGCGGCCGGCTGCAGAAGACGTGAGACCCAGCATTTTTTTAGGGCACATTTTCTAGCCCCTTCCTCCGCGAGGAGGCAAGCAGTGCTATCCCTAAATAGGGCTGCTTGGACATCCCAGACTGCTACCGAACTCCACTATGGGTCACGGATTTGTTTTAGTGGGAGAACTACCCGAGTTAGTCTGGGCCGCCTACGGGGTTGCTGTCGCCCCCACCGTAGGACTTTTTGAGAGGGGGGAGGTGGGAAGTTCGGGAGTCAGACATACCGGGTGTGGAGGCACACACAACACCGGAGACCCTCACCTGGTTTAGCCCGCCGGTCGTGACGGTTGCCCGGGGCGTGGCCGCTGGGAAGAACCCAACTTCGAGGAGCCACAGGTGAGGGTTTGGTACCAGTTAGAGCACAGGAGCATTCACCACCTGTACGAGACAAATGGAGCGACCAAATGCAAGCTGTGTGGTGCTGCCCCTAACTAGTACCCCTACACCCCGACTCCGTGTTATAAGGGGGAAGAGGACACCAGAACGAGGGTTTTATTCTGCGCAGGCAGCAGAAGAGGCGGATAAGGCCAGGACGTGAGAAAAGAGTGTTAAATTGTGTCTGGCAGAGCGATAGAGATAGTTTGCGGGGCATGTTAAAGTGCCCTGGGTCCAAATGCGGCCACAGTAAAGTTCGGCGCATTCGAGGGGCGTTTTTAGGGTATGCGAACAGCCTTGAAGTGACAGTGGGTAGCGCAATGACAGTGATCGGCTAGGGCTGCCTGCTAGGCAGCCGTGGCTCCCAGTGACTTGAGCCAGTGCACTGGGATGTTGGACGACGGGCGTCGACTGTGAGCAAATTGGTGCTGCAGTTTATTCGGCTACCTGGGCGTATCGCCGGTGTAAAGCGTTTGATAGTGAGACTAATTCGCACTACATCCACCTTGCTTCAATCGCTAGAAAATGCTTAGACGACTTGGGCCCAGCGGCTGACAAGACTAAGCAGTCCGTCTGCTCATGCCATACGAGTGAATTACTGCCAACTGCTAACACCGTCCACTGACTAAGCACGCACATCCTACCTCGTTAAATTTATAGATCAACGGTCAGTCAATCCATATTTTTTGCCTGTCTTCAGCTATAGCCTTGGAGAATGCTTTCTTCAAAGTACTGACGATCTCAAGGGTAACATGCAATAGATTTATCAAACCCACATCTTTTAACCCTCCACTCAGGGTCAAGCGAGACACGGGAATAACTCCCCCCCCCAAATACAGATGGCCCAGTGTTAAATTCTAGGAAGGGTACATATTCACGTGTCCTATCCCTAACCCTGGAATGTAGCGCAAGGTATCCTGTATGGTTGATGGGATGTTCGTATAACCTTATCCTACCCAAGATGGTTACCAACCATGTTCACCATGTGCCCCACAGCACTGTGGGCGTAGGGGCGGTATCTTGCTCTTGAATTAGTTTATATTGACATTGTAATTACTTAGCATCCACCGCACTCTACCCTCCCTCATCCACCTTGGTGTAATGTCCAAACATAGTCAAGAAGACCGGAGGCCGGATCGGCGCAGTGACTGTCAGAGCTAAAGAGCTCGCCTACGCGTGCTGACAGTCCGACCATCGAGTTTTGACAAGGTCTACTGTGTGATTCACAGCAGACTCGAAGCAAATGCGACGACTTGCGCTGCATCTACTGCACTCCCTTCTCCTCCACTTGAACCCGGCGTCGTGATAAAGTTAGGAGAGGACGCAGGTGGCGGGTACGGTGAAGCCCGCACTTAACCGTACAACCCCACCCCATGTTCCTTAACACTCACTTAACCGGGATTTTAACACGATAAAAACCAAAACAACAACCGCAACAACCACCACCACCACCACAACCACCACCACAACAACAACAACAACAACAAGAGGATCCCACTGATCCAAATTCTCACAGCCTGAGTCTGCTTGGCACTACGCCCAATCATACACCACCTGGTCACAGCCTGAACTTGGCCAGGATTTTGCACACAAACCTGGTGCGTGCACAATGGACCAGCTTTCCACACGTCAGGAGAAAGGAACGGCTAGGATAAAAACTGGGTGGGAGGCCACATTAAGAAGGAGCCATTGCAGCCTGACTTTCTGTTCACCAGTCGGCCACTCCACACAAACACACACACACACACACTAAGCTGACCGCGCGATCTAATTTGAAGCATCAGTTAGCAATCTTCCAAGGCACGACTTTTAACGAGTTGTGATAGATACAAGCATGGCAGGCTTATTATAATGAGGAATGCTCTGAATTGGCATGGGGAGGAAGTCCCCAGAGTTTTCCTCTCACCCAGGCATCAGCTGATTGTCCGATCTAGCCTACCAGCTGGTACTGGTATTGGGTGAAAGGGGTTGATAAATATAGGCAACTCGTCTACGCGTGCCACACACAACCTTGCTCCTCACAATACACCGGGATTCCACACAAGGGGATTGCCGGTTGTTACATACGTTTTATAAGAATTCACTTATTGCTGGGTCGGAAATCGTGGAGACAATGTTGGGAAGACAGTACTTATTGAGTTGTGGTAGACGGGCATTTGGACAGCGAGCAATGAATGCAGTGTCCGAGTGAAAGGCGTAGACGTAAGCCAATGAAGGCAACTGCACGTGATCGACTAACGCTTAAGCTCTGCAAGTGATCGCTGCTCGTAAGATACGGTGCACAGTTTCAGGAAACTGGCAGATAAGGATGACTTGTATGGCTGCCTAATCGGGACACGGGAAAAAGGAACCGCCACATCACATGTGGCTTTGCACTAAATTCCAAGGAAGTTCTCTTTAGGATTAAGGCGAGGGTTAGTGTTAGGTGTAAGTTTGAGGTTAGGATCATAATAAGGATAAGGGTTAAGGTTATTATCGTGTAAACTGTCGATTTAAGGTGTAGGGTAATGTTGGGGCTCAGAGTAAGGTAACCGTTTAGTTATATTTTAGGTTTAGTGTTAACGTTAAGGCATGTGTATGTTTACCCTTCCTGAAATTTACCACAAATTCATCTAATTTACGGGATCGGGGTGGTTCTTATTCCCGTGCCCTGTTTAGGCGGCAGTCTGAGGACCAATCAAATTTACTCAAGTAACTGATAGTTGTCGAGCTATAGTGAAGCTCAATCTAGGACGGCCCGCATCAACTCGCATAGACATCGGCAATCACACAGGAAGGTTTATACACATTAACCGTCATAATCCGATCATACTTACTTCTAAGCCTGGATGCCATGAGATTCAAACTCTGGTTATTTTTCTCCCATTGAGCCATGGAAACGTTGGCCTGTTGGGTGTGATCCCATAATCTGACCCTTCCAATGATCGCAAACGACAGGAAAACGTGCCCGTGACTCGATGGCAGAACGCTTGACTTAGGGTTTGAATCTTAGGTTCTAAAACCTAAGGTTTGGGTATGACTGGCTGGCGACGGCTACTAAGCCAGTCTCTCTTGTTCTTGTCGGTACTCCTTCCTGAATTATGAAACTGTCGGAATTACTTCTGGATCACAAGTACTCTGTTGTGTTGAGTCTGGGAGGAAACAGCTATAATCGTAGCAGCTACATAGTGTTAATACGGGTTTATAACTAATTACTAATTACTACAGGTTCGGTGACGGGCCATTGCGCCCATTGCCATCACCGGCTGGTAGCCAGACTCAGAGAGTCGAATGGGGAAGGGAAGGGCGGGTGAGGTCGACTCTAAAGAACTCCTCCTCACGGAACATCAGTGAATTCCTCACCAAAATTAAACTGACTTACCAAAGGTTGTGACTCGGAATACTGCCAACTGACGGGTCAAATCGGTCCTCACGACCAGTTCTCTGTGTGTGCGCAAATGAGAAGTCGGGTCATCACTGCAGGTCTCTGACGATGAACTCCTGCACGATTGCCAAAGCTCAGAACAGTAAAAAAAATATTCTTCAGGTGCTCAACCAGACTTTTCCTTTCCTCATGCAAGAACCTGGGACTTTAGCTTTTGCATTCGGATGGGGAACCAACTGGGGTTGGGTATGGCTGGCTAATGACGGCTAATGAGCCCGAAATGGCCATTCAAGTCTCGGTAGTCTTTGTCGGTAGTGTTCGACTGCCTATGCTACCAGCTGCTGGGCGACTGCTGGGGGGAGGTGAGGGGTGTTGAGAATGGCCGTTAAGGCAGAACGGGACGAGTGGGTCTCGTAACAGGTCATTGAACACCTATCCATCAATAAAAACCTCACTTCGATAATCCTTCCTAATCGAAAAGGCTGTTCAAACTTTTGTTTATAATTTAACTGAGCTTGTTTGATTGAAGTAGTCCTTGCGATCGACACAATTTATGGAATTGGGACTCGCAGAGGGTGGACAATTACAGTTCTAGGTTTACTATCTCACGCGTAAGTCACCATTCTGGTGTCTACCATTCTGTCGAACAATCGGTAGCTATCATCGGTTACGATGATCCAACCGTCGTATGGGAAGAATATGTAAAAATCCAACTCAGAAGCCGCTTATGTATACCTCACTGATCAGTCAGCTCTACCAATATCTCCTGACAGGTCCCATAAGCCTGGGCCAACTGCATGACTGCCCAATTCTTCAATCAGTCATCTTTGAGATTTTGGGCAAAACGACACTGTGGGCTTTTCCCAGCATGCATTTTTGCCTATTTACTGTCTCTCATAGTTTTCACGGGGATTGTATTAAAATCCCCAGCTTCTGAATTGTATCGCTCATTGTTACCAGCATTTCATACCAGGCAGGACAAACACCCTCTCAATTTTCCCCAGTAGGATGACAGACCTATAATTGTACCGCTTAGTGAACGCGTATATGTAAAACTGCTGCCTTTGTGTTCTATCCAGGTTATTCATCAAACTATGCCAGCCACTATAGCTCGACAACTATCAGTTACTTGAGTAAATTTGATTGGTCCTCAGAGTGCCGCCTAAACAGGGCACGGGAATAAGAACCACCCCGATCCCGTAAATTAGATGGATTTGTGGTAAATTTCAGGAAGGGTAAACATACGCATGTCCTAACTTTAACACTAAACCTAACATAAACTAGGTTACCTTACTCTGAGCCCCAGCAATACCCTTAACCTTAAATCTACAGTTAACACGATAATAACCAAAACCCTTATCCTTATTATGATCCTAACCTCAAACTTACACCTAACACTAACCCTCGCCTTAATCCTAAAAAGAACTTCCTTGGAATTTAGTGCAAAGCCACCTGTGTTGTGGCGGTTCCCGTGCCATGCAAGGCATTCTTATCTGCCAGTTTCCTGAAACTCGCGAAATGTTGACTACAATCTTTAGATATGCATAGAACTGCTCCTACTACCCCTACCACAGTAATGGTTCCTCTACTCATTCTGATTTGAGAAACTTCTCCTTATCAACCGTCAAATTTTGACATACTCATTTACTGTTTTCTGATAACGGCCTATTGGAAGGTGGTTAGAAAACTTCTTCAAACGGTGCATGTAGAACTGTCGCAGCCACACATGGAGCGGCCTCGATCAGCCAAACCCCGTATTGGCTTCGCCTCCTACAACGCACATGTGAGCGTGTACACCGTATCTTATGAGCAACGGGGGTGTAGGGGGTACTAGTTAGGGATAACACTACACAGATAGCATTTGGTCGCTCCATTTGTCTCGTACAGGTGGTTAATGCTCCTGTGGCCGTCTCTAACTGGTACCCAGCTCTCACCTGTGGCTCCTCGAAGCTGGTTCTTCCCAGCGGCCGCGACCGGCGGGCTAAACCAGGTGAGGGTCTCCGGTGTTGTGTGTGTCTTCACACCCGGTACGTCTGCTCCCTTCCCCTGTTCATGCCTTCTCCCGTCCTCCCTACCCTTCCTCCTCTCCTTTTCCCACCCCACTCCCTTCTCCCCCTCTCTCTCCACCTCTCCTTACTCTTGCTTCTACGCCTCTTCTTCTCCCTCTATCCTCACCCTTCCCTCCTTCCCCATGGTCGAAAAGTCATACGGCGAGGGCGACATGCAATCACGTAGGCGGCCCAGGCGAATCGGTCGTTCTCTCACTAACCCAAATCGTGACCCATAGTGGAGTTCGGTAGCCGCCTGTGTGACTAAGCAGCCCTATTTAGGGTTGGCACTGCTTACCCCCCTCGCGGGGAAGTGGGCTAGAAAAGGTGCCCTAAACAAATGCTGAATCTCACGACAGCTCCAGCAGACCATGGCTAGCAGACTGCAATTACAAGTGGTCGAAAAATCTCAAAACAACTTCAACAACAACTCGTCCCCCAATCCCCACCCACCGTTGGGACAGAACACGCTGCCTGGCAGGGAGTTCTGGGTCCCCACGGTCTCGGTAGCTGCAACGATAACGGCCTCCTTCTTCTGCGCACGTGTGCGGAACACCGTCTCCTGCTGTCCAACACCTTCTTCCGCCTTCCGACGCGGGAGAAGGCCATGTGGATGCACCCTCGGTCGCGGCGCTGGCATCTGCTGGACTATGTTCTCGTCCGGAGGCGAGATCGACAGGACGTGCTGGTAACCAAGGCGATCCGCGATGCCGATGGTTGGACAGATCACCGCCTCGTCACCTCTCAGATGAGGCTCCGAATTCAACCCCAACGAAGGTCCCAAGGTAAGAGGCCGCCATGTAAGTTAAATACTCTTTTATTAAATTTGCCTGCTCACTGTTTTGATTTCAGCAACCAAATAACCTAGAAAATGGAGGACCTGCATGCTCCAGATGATAACGCTACCGTGGAGACACGATGGTGTCAACTGCGAAATGTCATCCAGTCCACCGCCCTCGATGTACTCGGACGCGCACGCCGTCGACACCAGGACTGGTTTGACGACAATAACGCTGACATCAGCAACTTACTCGCGGAGAAGAATAGACTACACAAAGCTAACATGGACCTTCGGACTGACGCCACCAAAGCAGCCTTTTTCAGATGCCGGTGCCTTGTACAACAACGGCTGCGGGAGCTGCAGGATGCCTGGATGATCCGAAAGGCTGAGGAAATCCAGGGGTATGCGGACCGCAATGAAATGAAAAACTTTTTCAAAGCCATCAAGGCCATCTACGGCCCGTGTATCAAGGGGTCCGCACCGCTGCTCAGCTCTGACGGCACAACACTGCTGACAGAGAAATCGCAAATTCTGAAGCGCTGGGCCGAGCACTTCAGAAGTGTCCTTAATTGCTCATCAGCCATCTCCGATGCTGCCATTGACCGGCTCCCTCAAGTGGACACGAACAATGACCTGGATCTGCCGCCTTCCCTACCAGAAACCATCCGGGCCGTGCAGCAGATTTCCAGCGGTAAAGCACCGGGATCCGACGCAATCCCACCGGAAGTGTACAAGCATGGTGGGCCCCGGCTGATGGCAGAACTCACAACACTGTTCCAGGAGATGTGGCGCCAAGGACAAGTTCCTCAGGATTTCAAAGACGCGACCATCGTCCATCTCTACAAACGGAAGGGGAACCGGCAACTCTGTGATAATCACAGAGGCATCTCGTTGCTCAACATCGCCGGGAAGATCTTCGCCCGTATCCTTCTCAATCGCCTTAACGGTTACCTAGAGCAGGGCCTGCTTCCAGAAAGCCAATGTGGCTTCCGCCGACACCGCGGAACAACCGATATGATCTTTGCCGCCCGCCAGCTACAAGAGAAGTGTCAGGAGATGCGAACTCACCTATACACTACCTTCGTGGATCTAACGAAAGCCTTGGACACGGTGAATCGTGACGGACTGTGGAAAGTCATGCAGAAATTCGGCTGTCATGAGCGGTTCACGCACATGGTGCGTCAGCTTCATGACGGGATGACGGCGCGCGTCACTGACAACGGGACGGTATCCGAAGCATTTGCAGTGACCAACGGAGTGAAGCAGGGCTGCGTACTGGCCCCCACCCTCTTCAGTCTCATGTTCTCGGCTATGCTGATGGACGCCTACCGTGATGAGCAGCCTGGTATCCGCATCGCCTACAGAACTGACGGGCACCTTCTCAACAGTCGGCGTATGCAGGCTCCAACGCGCGTGTCTACGACTACAGTCCATGACTTGCTCTTCGCGGACGACTGCGCCCTTAACACCGTGACGGAGGAGGACATGCAAAGGAGCATGGACCTCTTCGCCGAAGGCTGCGCCGATTTTGGATTAACAATCAGTACAGACAAAACAGTTGTCATGCACCAGCCGCCACCCAGCACGGAATACATTGCTCCTCTAATCAATGTCAACGGTGCTCAACTCAAAAAAGTGGAAACCTTCGCTTATCTAGGAAGCACGATGTCGCGCAACACGAGAATCGATGACGAGGTTGCCCATCGGATCTCCAAAGCTAGTCAGGCCTTCGGCCGGCTGCAGGCCTCCGTGTGGAATCGCCACGGTATTCACCTGAACACCAAACTGAAGATGTACAAGGCTGTCGTCTTGACGACACTCCTTTACGGAGCGGAAACCTGTACCGTCTACTCGAACCAAGCCAGGAAGCTGAATCACTTTCATCTCAGCTGCCTCCGCAGAATACTGAAGCTGAGATGGCAAGACAGGATCCCGGACACGGAAGTCCTGGAGCGGACCGGAATCCTCAGCATCCATGCCATGCTGAGACAAGTGCAACTGCGATGGAGCGGCCACCTGGTAAGAATGGACGACGAGCAACTACCCAAACGACTTTTCTACGGAGATGTCGCTACGGGTCCTCGCCGGCAGGGAGGTCAAAAACGACGCTACAAGGACACTTTGAAGAAATCGCTGAAGCAACTGCAAATCAACTCGGTGACCTGCGAGGACCTCGCCCAGGATAGACTGGCATGGAGAAGATCAGTGAAGACTGGTTCAGCAATCTATGAGGCCAACCGGATCGCCGCCGCCAAGGCCAAAAGAGCGGCACGAAAGTCACCAGCGCCCCGGACCAACACCGCCAATGCCCAGGCCCTGCCAACATGCCTGCGCTGTCAACGCATCTTCCGCGCGCGAATCGGTCTGGTTGGACATCTTCGGACGCAATGCACCAACAATCTGACAATTCCAATTTCTATGTCAAATTCGGCCAACCCTCCTTCTGACTCTCCCACCCTCACTCCTGGAATCGATTCCATTACTCCCACCATCATAGAGACCACATCCATCTACTCATCGCCTGCTACCCCCACCACCGCAACCACCACCGCCTTCGCCTTCACTACCTCCACCACCACCACCACCATCAGCGATGGGGAATCTCTCCTAAACTGTACTCAATGCGACCGCACATTCACCTCACGCATCGGCCTGATCGGTCACTTGCGAATACATCGTACAGAGACCGGTGAGCCAGTGCCTGGAACACCATCAAACAGCAGAGATCGTCGCCTCCACTGCCCTCACTGTCCTCGCGCATTCACCCATCGCATGGGCCTATTCGGTCACATGCGCATCCATGACAGCGGAATACACCACAATGCCGACAACACCGATACACCATGCACACCCTCCGCTCCTGCCATTCTTAGCGCCCCTGACACCCCCACTACCATGACTGACATCGCCCCAGCCTCTACCGATTTCTCCAGCCCACACTGCGCCCGCACCTTCAACTCACGCATCGGCCTGGTCAGTCACCTGCGAATCCATCGCACGGAGGCTGGTGAACCAGTGCCTGGGGCTCCAACATACAGTCGACGCGCCCACCTGCACTGCCCTCAGTGCTCCCGCACATTTACACGCCGCATGGGCCTATTAGGACACATGCGCCTCCTCGACAACCTCCGGTAAACCACCGGAGGCTAAGCTACATCAGCGCACACTACCTACACCAATACATCGATAACACCCTCAAAATCACCATTTACCAGAGTATATCACGGTTTCCTAGAAACCGTGGCTGGGAAGTCTGCCAATCTGACGCTTCCACCAGAGCACGCCGTCGGCTCAGTGTATGTGCTGTGTGTGTCGAGTGGCTGACCAGTGGACTGGGAGTCAGACGGCAATGGCTGCTCCATATCCCCTGAGTTTGTGAATCCTGGTGTGTGCGTTATGGGGGGCAGGTCATGCTGTGGCGCGCGAAGACGGTTACGCCGATCCGTCAGCCAATGCGCCCACTCCCACATCAGGCAACTGACCGGCTTGGACAGTAGTCTGACTGTGGGGGTTGGGGAGAGAGTGAGGTCGACAGCTCAGCGCATGTTCCTCACTATAAACAGTCTGACGCGCTTGCAACTATCACGGTGCGCTAAAAGCCGTGGCCTGGAAGGTTGCCAACTGACGGGATAACTCGGACCGCGTGGTCAGCCCAATGTGTGTTTTGTGTGGAGTGGCTGACTGGCGGACTGAGAGTCAGGCTGCAATGGCTCCTTCTTAATGTGGTCTTTATGGCACCCCCACTCTGTGGGATCCGAGTCAGGTGTGGTGGCACGCCCAGGGGCGGCTCCGGCCGCGCCAGCCACCTGCGTCCTCTCCCGCCTCCGGTCTTCTTGACTCTGTCTTGACACCGGGCTCAGGTGGGGGAGGAGGAGAGAGTGCGGTAGATGCAGCGCAAGTCTACTATCACTTTAAACTAAATCATGCACAAGTCACCGTCCCTGCTCAACTTTCCCATGAGCATACGGTGGACATCTTCGGACTACGACGGTCGAACTGTCGTTGTCGTCGTCGTGTGTGTGTGTGTGTGTGTGTGTGTGGGGTGTAGGGGTGCTAGTTAGGGGCAGCACCACACAGCTTGCATTTGGTCGCTCCATTTGTCTCGTACAGGTGGTGAATGCTCCTGTGGCCCTCTCACAAAGGTGGGATTCGCGCCCCTCCTTTTGTTCCTGTGAAGACCTGGATATTGCGCGGACGAGTTAGTGTGTGACACGCATAGAAGAACTATTTAATTGGCCAGTCATTGTGTCTACTCCCGCCTCCGGTAATCCCGACCCTGTCGAAAGTGTAAATTTCAAGTTAAGCTCGTAAATTAAATGAAATGGATCTGTTTATCTCCCGTTCACCGCACTCCAACACCAGCTTATTTTGCCTGACCACTGACATTGTGGACCTGAGTCCAGTGTACTCTGTCAAAGAGTTAACTAGTACGCGTTTTTCAAGTGAGTTTGATTCCCCAGGAGGGGCCTGTGCACTCCTCGCAAACCGTGAAGTACCCGATTGGTCTTGTCTCCATGGCTCCCTAAGCGATTTCATTTGTGTGTCCCAACAGTGGCCTAACTTCTTCAGAAAAAGTTTTTTATTGGCTTGGGCGTGACGACTGTTGTCGACGGCCGTTTCACGTTTAGAGCCGAGTTTGTGTTCAATCACAACATAACACGACAGTTTGACCGTCGATTCCGACGAGGTCCACCGTGTGTACCACAGCATTGAGGCGCAGGGACGGTGAATTAGATTAAAGTGAGAGTGCTGCACCTACTGAACTCGCTCTCTGTCTCTTCCCTCACCTGAGTCCGGTGGCATGACCAAGTCAAGAGGGCATGAGGCGGAGGAGGGTGCAGGTGGCTTGCGCGTTTGGAGCAGCCCCTAGGCGTGCCGTTACACTCGGCTTGGACTTGCGCTGCAGCTACCACACTCTCTCATCCTCCCCCACTTGGACCCGGTGTCATGGCAGAGTCAAGAAGATCGGAGGAGGAAGAGGGCGTAGGTGGTTGGCGCGGCCGGAGCTGCCCCTAGGCGTGTACATACACCCAGAGCGGGCCCCAAATGAGTGGAAGGCCATAGAGGCCATAGTAAGAAGGAACCATTGCAGCCTGACCCTCCGTTCACGAGTTGGTCACTCCACACTCAAACGCACACTGGGCTGACTGCGAGGTTCGAGTTATCCCATTAGTGGGAAACCTTCCAAGCCACGGCTTTTAGCGATCAGCGATAGCTTCAAACGCGCCAGATTGTTTATAGGGAGAAAAATGCGCTGAGCCCTCGACCTCACTCTCTTTTACCTTTTTCGGGCCCCAGCCACGGTGCAAGCCGGTCAGTTGTCTGATATGGGGAAAGGGAGAGTAGCTGACAGAGCTAGTAACCTCGTCTGCGCGGTCCACATACACGACCCGACGTCACAAATACAAACACCACGATTTTACACAAAATTTTGGAAGTGGCTCGGATGTCACCTATATGAGAGTGTCAGAAGTCACGTTAAGAAGGAGCCGTTGCTGCCTGACCCGCAATCCACCATACGGCCACTCCATACAAACACACACTGCGTTGCCTGTGAGGTCTGAACTGAATCGTCAGTTGGCAGCCTTCCAAGTCATGGCGTTTAGCACACGATGCTTTCACAGTTTCGGATCAAACATGCAGCAGAGGAGCCACATGGAGAAGGGGTCGAGGAACACCATTTCCACTTACGTGAGAGGTGGATCACAACGCACAGAGCGGTCGAACTCAGTGAGTGTAAATACAGCAACATAAATCGGGGTCAGATACAATACGAAATAACCGCAATTAGAGGATAGAAGATCAGTGAGTTTAATCGTCCGCCAAGGTTGGCCCGAATTCCTGAACCTGCAATGCCAAGCAATCTCGCTCAATTCAAGGGAACAGAGGTTTGCACACTATGACTCAGCTTTCGCTAGGAAGTCAGTTCATTCATGGCAGCATTTCCGACTGCATCGGTCTTTGGGTGTGCATGAGGATCAAGATCTCTTAAATTCAATCTTTAAAGCTGTCTAAACCACACAAACTCTTCAATCAGACAGATCGGTTGCTGATGGTGTATCATTTCCTTCCTAATTAATGCTATAGTTCTGCGCACCACTTTACCAGCCAGGCTGGTGGTTGATCACGTTTTTTAGGATCTGAATCCAACGCCCCCTCTCCTCCGGTATTTCGGCTTGATGGCCGTAAAGTGCGTCCATTCAATCATCCTCTATTTTCTGTCCAGCCCCTGTCGAATTCCAATGTGTTGAGAATCGGTCAGTCCATTATCGGCACGATTTTTACGTTTCAGAGGACGGAACTACAGAAACTGTGGTCTACCTAATCACTTTGTCCGTCAGACAACTTTTTTTATGTCACTGTATGTTTTATTCCTACGTTTTTCCCGCTCGTTCTCTAATAAGTACGTTTGGAGTCTTTTGTTTCTGCAAATGTTCACCATCTCAAAAATTACAGCGCTCTTCTCTTGCCCTCAAATCAGGGCCCGTCATTCGGCACACAGGAAGTGTGTAGTGGGCGACACAGGTAGCCACCTTCAGGCCCTTGCCAAACACCGGCGCGTCTGGAGGACTGTTTTTCAGCCTCGGATGAGCTTCCTACCCCCGCAGCCCCACGACGCCAGGCCGATTTTGTTAACCTTGCGACCGTCCGAGCTCGCGTTGCGCTTAGAAAACCGGAGGGGGGGGGGAAGTATCTTACGTGGTCGTCGCAGGCCGCCCAAATCAGTGGCATGCGAACGTCGTTTCAGACCGTATGTCTTGTCCACCGAGGGCGTGGGTTGTTAATCTTAATCAGCTGGCATCGGCACAAGGCTCCTTCCTCCGCCTCTTTCCCCTCCGTTGAGAGGGCGGGAGGGCGAGGGAGAGAGAAAGAGAGAGAGAGGGAAAGAGCGAATGGCTGGCATAGTTTGATGAATAACCTGGATAGAACACAAAGGCAGCAGTTTTACATATACGCGTTCACTAAGCGGTACAATTATAGGTCTGTCATCCTACTGGGGAAAATTGAGAGGGTTTTTGTCCTGCCTGGTATGAAATGCTGGTAACAATGAGCGATACAATTCAGAAGCTGGGGATTTTAATACAATCCCCGTGAAAACTATGAGAGACAGTAAATAGGCAAAAATGCATGCTGGGAAAAGCCCACAGTGTCGTTTTGCCCAAAATCTCGAAGATGACTGATTGACGAATTGGGCAGTCATGCAGTTGGCCCAGGCTTATGGGACCTGTTAGGAGATATTGGTAGAGCTGATTGATCAGTGAGGTATACATAAGCGGCTTCTGAGTTGGATTTTTACATATTCTTCCCATACGACGGTTGGATCATCGTAACCGATGATAGCTACCGGTGTTCGACAGAATGGTGGACACCAGAATGGTGACATACGCGTGAGATAGTAAACCTAGAACTGTAATTTTCCACCCTCTGCGAGTCCCAATTCCATAAATTGTGTCGATCGCAAGGACTACTTCAATCAAACAAGCTCAGTTAAATTATAAACAAAAGTTTGAACAGCCTTTTCGATTAGGAAGGATTATCGAAGTGAGGTTTTTATTGATGGATAGGTGTTCAATGACCTGTTACGAGACCCACTCGTCCCGTTCTGCCTTAAGGGCCATTCTCAACACCCCTCACCTCCCCCCAGCAGTCGCCCAGCAGCTGGTAGCATAGGCAGTCGAACACTACCGACAAAGACTACCGAGACTTGAATGGCCATTTCGGGCTCATTAGCCGTCATTAGCCAGCCATACCCAACCTCAGTTGGTTCCCCATCCGAATGCAAAAGCTACAGTCCCAGGTTCTTGCATGAGGAAAGGAAATGTCTGGTTGAGCACCTGAAGAATATTTTTTACTGTTCTGAGCTTTGGCAATCGTGCAGGAGTTCATCGTCAGAGACCTGCAGTGATGACCAGACTTCTCATTTGCGCACACACAGAGAACTGGTCGTGAGGACCGATTTGACCCGTCAGTTGGCAGTATTCCGAGTCACAACCTTTGGTAAGTCAGTTTAATTTTGGTGAGGAATTCACTGATGTTCCGTAAGGAGGAGTTCTTTAGAGTTGACCTCACCCGCCCTTCCCTTCCCCATTTGACTCTCTGAGTCTGGCTACCAACCGGTGATGGGAATGGGCGCAATGGCCCATCACCGAACCTGTAGTATTTAGTTATAAACCCGTATTAATGCTATGTAGCTGCTACGATTATAGCTGTTTCCTCCCAGACTCAACACAACAGAGTACTTGTGATCCAGAAGTAATTCCGACAGTTTCATAATTCAGGAAGGAGTACCGACAAGAACAATAGAGACTGGCTTAGTAGCCGGCGCCAGCCAGTCATAACCAAACCCTAGGTTTTAGAACCTGAGATTCAAACCCTAAGTCAAGCGTTGTGGCATCGAGTCACGGGCACGTTTTCCTGTCGTTTGCGATCATTGGAAGGGTCAGATTATGGGATCACACCCAACAGGCCAACATTTCCATGGCTCAATGGGAGAAAAATAACCAGAGTTTGAATCTCATGGCATCCAGGCTTTGAAGTAAGTATGATCGGATTATGACGGTTAATGTGTATAAACCTTCCTGTGCGATTGCCGATGTCTATGCGAGTTGATGCGGGCCGTCCTAGATTGAGTTTCACTATAGCTCGACAACTATCAGTTACTTGAGTAAATTTGATTGGTCCTCAGAGTGCCGCCTAAACAGGGCACGGGAATAAGAACCACCCCGATCCCGTAAATTAGATGGATTTGTGGTAAATTTCAGGAAGGGTAAACATACGCATGTCCTAACTTTAACACTAAACCTAACATAAAACTAGGTTACCTTACTCTGAGCCCCAGCAATACCCTTAACCTTAAATCTACAGTTAACACGATAATAACCAAAACCCTTATCCTTATTATGATCCTAACCTCAAACTTACACCTAACACTAACCCTCGCCTTAATCCTAAAGATAAATTCCTTGGAATTTAGTGCAAAGCCACATGTGTTGTGGCGGTTCCTTTTCCCGTGTCCCGTTATGGCATCCTTATCTGCCAGTTTCCTGAACCTCGCGAAATGTTGACTACAATCTTTAGATATGCATAGAACTGCTCCTACTACCCCTACCACAGTAATGGTTCCTCTACTCATTCTGATTTGAAAAACTTCTCCTTATCAACCGTCAAATTTTGACATACTCATTTACTGTTTTCTGATAACGGCCTATTGGAAGGTGGTTAGAAAACTTCTTCAAACGGTGCATGTAGAACTGTCGCAGCCACACATGGAGCGGCCTCGATCAGCCAAACCCCGTATTGGCTTCGCCTCCTACAACGCACATGTGAGCGTGTACACCGTATCTTATGAGCAACGGGGGTGTAGGGGGTACTAGTTAGGGATATCACTACACAGATAGCATTTGGTCGCTCCATTTGTCTCGTACAGGTGGTTAATGTTCCTGTGGCCGTCTCTAACTGGTACCCAGCTCTCACCTGTGGCTCCTCGAAGCTGGTTCTTCCCATCGGCCACACCCCGGGCAAACGCCACGACCGGCGGGCTAAACCAGGTGGGGGTCTCCGGTGTTGTGTGTGTCTTCACACCCGGTACGTCTGCTCCCTTCCCCTGTGCATGCCTTCTCCCGTCCTCCCTGCCCTTCCTCCTCTCCTTTTCCCACCCCACTCCCCTCTCCCCTTCTCTCTCCTCCTCTCCTTGCTCTTGCTTCTACCCCTCTTCTTCTCCCTCTATCCTCACCCTTCCCTCATTCACCATGGTCGAAAAGTCATACGGCGAGGGCGACATGCAATCACGTAGGTGGCCCAGGCGAATCGGTCGTTCTCTCACTAACCCAAATCGTGACCCATAGTGGAGTTCGGTAGCCGCCTGTGTGACTAAGCAGCCC
Organism: Schistocephalus solidus; assembly: GCA_017591395.1. NCBI lineage: Eukaryota > Metazoa > Platyhelminthes > Cestoda > Diphyllobothriidea > Diphyllobothriidae > Schistocephalus > Schistocephalus solidus. The sequence goes on along the minus strand of WEDG01001187.1, from coordinate 235,633 downwards.
TATTTAGGGTTGGCACTGCTTACCCCCTCGCGGGGGGAGTGGGCTAGAAAAGGTGCCCTAAACAAATGCTGTATCTCACAACAGCTGCAGCAGACCATGGCTAGCAGACTGCAATTACAAGTGGTCGAAAAACCTCTAAACAACTTCAACAACAACTCGTCCCCCAATCCCCTCCCACCGTTGGGAGTTCTGGGTCACCACGGTCTCGGTAGCTGCAACGCTAACGGCCTCCTTTTTCTGTGCACGTGTGCGGAACACCGTCTCCTGCTGTCCAACACCTTCTTCCGCCTTCCGACGCGGGAGAAGGCCACGTGGATGCACCCTCGGTCGCGGCGCTGGCATCTGCTGGACTATGTTCTCGTCCGGAGGCGATATCGACAGGACGTGCTGGTAAACAAGGCGATCCGCGATGCCGATGGTTGGACAGATCACCGCCTCGTCATTTCTCAGATGAGGCTCCGACAGCAACCCCGACGAAGGCCCCAAGGTAAGAGGTCGCCATGTAAGTTTAATACTCTTTTATTAAATTTGCCTGCTCACTGTTTTGATTTCAGCAACCAAATAACCGAGAAACTGGAGGACCTGCATGCTCCAGATGATAACGCTACCGTGGAGACACGATGGTGTCAACTGCGAAAAGTCATCCACTCCACCGCCCTCGATGTACTCGGACGCGCACACCGTCGACACCAGGACTGGTTTGACGACAATGACGCCGACATCAGCAACTTACTCACGGAGAAGATTGGACTACACAAAGCCTGCATGGACCTTCGGACTGACGCCACAAAAGCAGCCTTTTTTAGATGCCGGCGCCTTGTACAACAACGGCTGCGGGAGCTGCAGGATGCCTGGATGATCCGAAAGGCTGAGGAAATCCAGGGGTATGCGGACCACAATGAAATGAAAAACTTTTTCAAAGCCATCAAGGCCATCTACGGCCCGTGTATCAAGGGGTCCGCACAGCTGCTCAGCTCTGACGGCACAACATTGCTGACAGAGAAATCGCAAATTCTGAAGCGCTGGGCCGAGCACTTCAGAAGTGTCCTTAATTGCTCATCAGCCATCTCCGATGCTGCCATTGACCGGCTCCCTCAAGTGGACACGAACAATGACCTGGATCTGCCGCCTTCCCTACCAGAAACCATCCGGGCCGTGCAGCAGATTTCCAGCGGTAAAGCACCGGGATCCGACGCAATCCCACCGGAAGTGTACAAGCATGGTGGGCCCCGGCTGATGGCAGAAATCACAACACTCTTCCAGGAGATGTGACGCAAAGGACAATTTCCTCAGGATTTCAAAGACGCGACCATCGTCCATCTCTACAAACGGAAGGGGAACCGGCAACTCTGTGATAATCACAGAGGCATCTCGTTGCTCAACATCGCCGGGAAGATCTTCGCCCGTATCCTTCTCAATCGTCTTAACATTCACCTAGACCAGGGCCTGCTCCCGGAAAGCTAATGTGGCCTTTATGGCACTCCCACTCTGTGGGATTCGAGTCAGGTGTGGTGGTACGCCCAGGGGCGTCTCCGGCCGCGCCAGCCACCTGCGCCCTCTCCCATCTCCGGTCTTCTTGACTCTGTCTTGACACGGGGCTCAGGTGGGGGAGGAGGAGAGAGTGTGGTAGCTGCAGCGCAATGCTACAATCACTTAAAACTAATTCACGGGCAAGTCACCATCCCTGCACCACGCTTCCGTGGAACATACGGTGGACATCGTCGAAATCGATGATCTTACTTTCGTGTGTGTGTTTGTGTGTGTCTGTTTAGCCCCCTAAACGGGCCACGGGGTATATGCATTGGACCAACACGGGGGCCACATCAGGGCACGGCATGCGTTATTCGGGTTGCGCTCCGCTAACAAATGCCGAACATGGAAGGTTTGATGGCACGCCGAGGGGCGGCTAGGACTTAGGGGAACCGGCCGCGCCAGCCACCCGCGTCTTCTCCCGTCTCCGGTCTTCTTGACTCTCTCATGACACTGGGTTCAGGTTGGGGAGGAGGAGAGAGTGCGGTAACCGCAGAGCAAGGCTACTATCACTTAAAACTAATTCACGCGCATGTCGGCGTCCCTGCATCACCCTTCCGTGGAGCTTACGATGGACATCGTCGAAATCTACGGTCGAACTATCGTGTGTGGTGTAGTGGTACGCTGACGGGCGGCTCCGGCCGCGCCAGCAACCTGCGCCATCTTCCATCTCTGGTCTTCTTGCCTGTGTCATGAGACCGGGCTCAGGTGGGGGAGGAGAAGAGTGTGCGGTAACATTAAGCGCCGCGGTTGGAAGCTTGCCAACTGACAAATGTACTCAGACCTCGCAGTTAGTCCAATGTATGTTGTGTGGAGTGGCTGACTGGTGGTCTGAGAGTCAGGCTGCGATGGCTCCTTCTTAACGTCACCTCTGGCTATCTCATGCATGTGACATGTAAGCCGTTGAACCCCCTGTTGTGTGAAATACTTGTGCTTGTGTTTGGGGGGCAGGTCGTGTACGTAGTACACGTTGACGAGGTCACCAGCAGCTGCGCCCACTTCCGCATCAAACAACTGACCGGCTCGGACAGCGGTTTGACTGTGGGGATGGGGGAGAGAGTGAGTTCGACAGCTCAGCGCATGTTCCTCACTATAAACAATCTGACGCGCTTGAAACTATCACGGTGCGCTAAAAGCCGTGGCTTGGAAGGTTGCCAACTGACGGGATAACTCGAACCGCGTGGTCAGTCCAATGTGTGTTTTGTGTGGAGTGGCTGACTGGCTGAATGAGAGTCAGGCTGCAATGGCTCCTTCTTTATTTGGCCTTTATGGTACTCCCACTCCGTGGGATCCGAGCCAGGTGTGGTGGTACGCCCATGGGCGGCTCCGGCTGCGCCAGTCACCTGCGTCCTCTCCCGCCTACGGTCTTCTTGACTCTGTCATGACACCGGGTTCAGGTGGGGGAGGAGGAGAGAGTGCGGTAGCTGCAGCGCAAGGCTACTATCACTTAAAACTAATTCACGCGGAAGTGACCATCCCTGCTCCACTTTCCCATCGAGCATACGGTGGACATCGTCGGACTACTACGGTCGAACTGTCATGTGTCTGTATGGAGGGGTCGACTGGTTAACCGAGAGTCAGGTTGCAATGGTTCCTTCTAATTGTGGTCCAGGTAAGATTTGTTTAATCCATTCTTCTTCGTAATTAAGATGCTGATGTCGGTGTCATTGTCTTAAAACCAGTCCTGGTGTTGACGGCGTGCGCGTCCGAGTACTTCAAGGGCGATGGACTGGATGACATTTCGCAGTTGGCACCATCGTGTTTCCACGGTGGCGTTATTATCTGGAGCATGCACGTTCTCCAGTTTCTGGTGTATCTACTTGCTGAAATCAAAAAGGTGAGCAAGTAAATTTAGCAAATGAGTTTTTAACTTATCTAGCGGTCGCTTACCTTGTGGCCTGCGTCGGGGTTGAATTCGGAGCCTCATCTTGGAGAAAACGAGGCGGTGATCCGTCCAACCATCGGCATCGCGGATCGCCTTGGTCACCAGCACGGCCCGTCGATATTGCCTCCGGACGAGAACATTGTCCAGCAGCTGCCAGCGCCGCGACCGTTGATGCATCCGCGTGGCCTTCTCCCGCGTCAGAAGGCGGAAGTTGGTGTTGGTCTGCAGGAGACGGTGTTCCGCACACGTGTGCAGAAGAAGGAGGCCGTAAACGTTACAGCTACCGAGATCGTTGGGACCAGCACTCCCTGCCAGATAGCGTATTCTGTCCCAACGGGGGCGCTCAAGTCACCAAGGCCATTTAACTTGTCCGCCTTCGGCACAGCTGGCAGATCTTTCCAATGCTTTTGACGTTCTAGGAAGACTGATTCGCGGCAGGGACCAGTCACTTCGGTGCATACTTAGGCCGTTTTTTGGCAGGCCAGCCAGTGTGTCCAGATCCATCTCCAATCGTCTGCACTTTTGAGCTTCGCTGTGAATTCTAGCCGTCAGACGACAGGGATAAGGTTCTTTCAAACTCTCGGGCAATTTCCAGTCAGTTACGTCTCTAGAATTTCATGCCACATCTATTTTCGTGATCCTACTGAGACAAAAATACGCACAACTAAGAGGAGGGAAACTGATCGGGAGGACCGTAGGTTCACGGTTCTGGCGCTTCAAAAACAAGCAAACTTCCCTTCTCGGAGGCTGTTGCTCGTGCCGGAATGTCGTTGGTTCCAATGCTGGTTTCTCAGCCTCTCCCCCACATCCGCGGCGATGTTCAATGGTTGTCATGACGGAGGATGCTCTTCCCCGCCACCCCACCTGCCTTCTAATCCACGAATTTTAATCAATCTCATAGTCGGTCTTTTGAAACTTGATGTTTATGCTTATGCACTTGAGTGCAGCAGGTTTCAGGCAGGAACGTGTTTACGTACATTCCCCTCCCTCGTTTCTTCCCAGCCTCCTCAGTCCGAAAGTGGACTTTCGAGGCAAGAACTAACCCCCTAAGAGCGAGCTGGCAAGAACGTAATACGTGACCCAACTCAGGTCACAAAGGGTAGGTCAGCGATTAATACGGGAACGTTGGTAATGAGATTTTATGGATGGAGCTACATGAAGCAAAGGAGAGCGTCAACCTAATCCTAACCCCGTTGCCGGTGGATTTACCCCATGCCGACCGGTATACGCGATGGCATTCCTAGCTGACTTGAACCAATTTTATTCGGTCCCTTGACGGAAGTAAGAACGAGGCTCGTTCTGCGCGAGCTTTCATTATCAAAATAAAACAGATGCATTTTAAAACTACCACGGCATCCTAATAGTCGTCACTTGGAAAGTTACCATTTGACCCAATATGTCGGTCGTCCAACCGCCAACGCGCGCACGCACAGTGGTCAGTGCCTTCCCATCCTCTTTCGCGTCCTCAGCTGCCGAGAAGCAACAGCTTTTGCACTTGACGGTGCAAAACACTGACGAGGTTCCTGCTCTCGCATGGCCGATGCGCCTCTGTTTATCCAGTTTTTTTTTAAACATTTCCAGAGCAAACGTAGGTCCTCTAGGGTGAATTCCGGTGACGTGTAGAAATGACTGGACGCATATGTATGAGGATGCTTATACGACCAGCTCGAACCGCAACTCCACTCCGCACTGGTAGAGCGGCAGTAAAGCCGGTTCCTTAAAGAAGGATCCACACAGCTGGGCGGGGTGTGGAATACTCCTTCCCCCCCCCCATCGGTAGTTCTGTGCGTCTTCGAGATTGCAGCAGGACAGTCAGCCCTGTCGTGAATTTGGAGTATGATGGCCGATTATGACAGCACTGTGGAATGCCCTCTTACACATTTTCAACTGCCTAAAAACATGAACATTTTTATTTAGCCTACTTATGCCGCTTGGAGTCGCTACCAGTATGACGGTCACAAAGGAACCTCCAGTACGACAGAAAGCCAAAAATCTCCACAGTCGTTGAGTGCGCAGTAGTCGATAATGGCTTTATTTCGCAAGGACCACATCAGTGCTGTCATCCAGGTGAAGTTTGACAAATGCTGGTCTTTTATTTCACCTTGGAGTAGCGGCCTTGATTTCAGGCCTATGATATTTGCCGTCTGAGATAGGAGTGCATTTAGACTAAGACGTTAAACATTATAATAAAATTTTAAAGTTGCTCCTGTACTTTTTGGCATAGGCCTTGAAAGCATGCGTCTTTTGTACTGATTCCTTTCACTAACTGTCTTCTCTTACGACATGCTTAGAAAATAAAACTGATTCTCCGGAAGAAGTAGCTTTATCTGGAAAGGGCCAAAGTTGTAAATCAGTTGAAGAAATTATAAAAAACACCGTGGACTCGTGGAATTCAAATTCATGCCAGTAATGGTAAGGCTTGAGTGCAGTTAACGCTCTAATAACCCGATCAAAGCGGCCCCAACAGAGAGCTTTGCGTTTAAGTACATTTTCGTCAAGTTAACCACCCAACCATGTGATAGGTGATGACAGTTTGACCGTCCTTTCCGACGATTGTAATGTGTACCCTGCACCATGATGAGTGCAGGGATGGTGAATTGTGCGTGCACTATTTTAGAATGATAGTTACCTTGCATCGTATTTACCGCATTCTCTCATTTCTTATCCACTTGAGCCGAAGGTCACGATAGAGTCAAGAAGACCGGAGGCGAGATCGGGCGCAGGGGATGTCAAAACACAACCGCCCCTCTACGCGTGCCTCACACAGCTACGTCGTGCACAAGGGGTCAGGATTTTATACAAATAAGACAGGATTGGCTCTGATGCCGTGCTATGTAGACCACGTTCAGGAGCCAGTGTAGTCTGCTTCTCCATCCTGAGAGGAAAACCAGCTTATCTGCTACTGTCTCTGATGATCGGTTCGAATAAGAATCCGAAATGTCAGACCAATAAAATTATTGTGCCAGCGGTCGTATCATCTCCTTCTGAAGACCAGGTTGTGCTGTAATTTGGCAGCTTTTCAAACCGCGAAACTTACATGACGATGGAATGGCACTCCTCACCGCCAAGAAGTGTTGGTCAAAAAAGTGTCGAAAGTTAAAAAGGACCTTCAAGCTTGAGTTCATTAAGCAGCGAGCACAGTTTAGATGTTTGAACGTGGCTGTTCTTAAGGTGTACATTGTATTAGTTCAGCTTTACTTACTGACTTAATGTAAAAATGATAAATGTCTGAATTTCCTAAGTCAAGCGCGCGCAGACACGATATTTTTAGGTATGTATTTTGGAAGGCAAGAGAGAATATACGAATCTCAACGCAGATTGGGCCTCTATCGAGGGGTTATTCCAGGCTTTCACAGACAAATAGTTTTCTCTGTGAAGCCAAAACATCTGAAGAAATGTTAATTTAACAGGAACCCACACGTGACTAAGTGCCCCCGTATTGCAGGTGTCTTTCCATTCCATTCCAACGCGGTTAGGGTAGATTCTACGGTTTCGTTTTGGGGAAGGGATGTTTGGGACTGGGTTTATGTTAAGGGTTAGAGTTATTTTTAGGTATATGGTTAGGTTTACAGCATATGGCCTAACTCTTAAAATGTCGAGATCGAAATTTGAGTGAGAGGTTTAGCGTACATTTGCTCTTGTTAGTTTACTCTTTTGGATGAATTTGAGGCTCAGAAAGACTTTTACTAAATAATACTGCATTTTCAACCTTGTTTATTAAATGGAAACAGCTTGGGATTTAGACAAAATCAGACTTTGGTTGTGGACGTCGATTTTTCTCGGCACGGCGTTTTCGTACTTGTGTGAGTCTACGAATATGATTCAAATAGTCATCTACATTAGAAATAATGTCTAAAACCGCACTACTTCGGTAACTGCTATTAAGAGATGTTTCATTTTGAAGGTCTTCATAAACACCTAGAATAAAATCTAACGTTATAGCCAATCGCTTGAAAACAGTGAAAATCGTGAAGTATTCACCAATATTTCAAGGACGATCTGAAAACTAAATGTAATCCAATATCAGAAATACATATATCAAAATTTGACGAAAGGAAAGTGCCATCGATATACACAAAGTGCTATGGTTACGATTTCACCTAACAATTATATTTGGATGTGGTAGTCACAGTTAGAGCGATTTTTTACGTTTTCGGAATTTGCAACCTTTTTAAATAGATGATATTTATAAGCAAAGTTATATTACCTTTCATATTTCTTTTAAGTGTTTGATTCAATCAAGGTTGTTTATTATTAGTTCAAAGCTTTGGCCCATGTGTTGGTGCCGATTTGCGAGTGATTATATATCATTCCTTAATTTCGGCACATTTTATGAAATAGTTCAAATACTGTATGATTAAGATTAGGCATAGGTTAAGGATGTGCGACTTAACTCAAGTTCCTATGCAGTACGCAGGGCACCTATTCCCGTGTCCAAACTAAACAGGTCTGAGCGGCTGAAATTACTACATCGCATTTGATTCGTCCGCAGTGCCTCTCTCTCTCTCTCTCTCTCTCTCTCTCTCTCTCTCTCTCTCTCTCTCTCTCTCTCGCTCTCTCTCTCTCAACCATTATCGAGAATCGGTATGGATGTACCATTCCTTCTGGTTCTCAAACAATCACCTTCAAAACTGACTTGGACATGCCTTCGTTCAAGGCGCTGTGGCGCATGTCCCGCTCAGACTCGACATGCCGCTATCGCGGCGCCGGACGTGAGCTCTCGCCCGGCTGCCAACTTGTTCCAACCTATTCTATGACCATTCTGTGCAGAACAAAATATCCGCCCAACTAGCATCCAACAACGTCTCTTCCTATCCCGGACCGGGCCTGAAGGTCGTAATGACTAGGGTCTTCCTATAGCTTAAGCTACCGCGATTAGGCGATTTCAGCTAATCCACTTTTGGATGTGGGCAACCCAAATAAAAGCTTAGTCCCCTTCAAACCTTTATTATAGTCCAGTGTAAACCACTATGTATAGACCAAGATAACTAACGTTTAATCTTTAACGCGTACGCGAGCTCAAATATTTACTTCATCGTTGGGGCATTGTTGATGCACCCAACTGATACCTTGGTCAATCAGGACGGCTTGTCAGCTCAATACAGTGCTACGTGGTTCATCGTCTAACGAATCCGTCTATTTGTGGCCCGAGCACAGGGAACTGTAGCTGCCCGCTTCCAGGGTCGCCTGCGGCACCCCTTACCCGCATCTCCCTCAGTCCGCCCACTAAGCATGACTCAACCTCGGGCTGGAGACGGCGTGACACCGATCGATATTTCTCTCAACTGGCCTCAGCCGGAGGAAGTCGTGGGCGTACGCGCTTCGGGGAACGCTCGCCTGGTGAGCGTGCTTGCGGTGACTACTTGCGTTGCTGCATTTAAACTCTCGGCCTCGTTAAGGGTTTGTCCATTTAAGTGTCTCCTCTGCCCTCTGATATGGGGGCCTTCAAATTATCGACCATCGTACCTCGATAAAACAAGAACATAGATACGAATGTACGCATATACGCAAAGTTTAGCTTGAAGGGAAATTCTTTCAAAAAATGCAAGGTTCAGTCTCATTGTGGGAAAATGTGTGTTATACTGTGTGTGCTGTGTCAGCAGAGGAGCAGTCTCCAGCAGGATATTTGTGCCAGCAAACATGTCTGTTTCTTTGCAGAAATTTCGATGGGACTGCCAGAACTTATCGGGGCCTAGATTAACAAGGAAAATCAGTTGAAATGGGAGGAGGAATGGTCACTGTGTAAGCCCTCGCTGGTACCACGGCTTACCGGGTGCATTAGGAGAAAGAGGGGCAAAAGCGGAGCTTTTTAGTAATCAAAAACCATGTGAATGCCTCACGAGATCGACATCTGGCAACCTATCTGGATTATAGAACCGGATAGATGCTTTCTGTCTGGCCTTTGCCCTCCAGTCCAGCGTCCTCGCTGAGAATTTGTACAATGATGAGCATGAAGAAGTTGAGAATAAGTACCGACAAAGACCAGGGCGATTTGAATGACCATTCATTGCACGTTTGCCGTCCTCGGTAAAAAGAGATTTAGTTCACCTACCAGCTGGGTATGGGCTCAGAACTCGGGTCTACCGGAACTGAGGTTGAGCGTGGCTGGCTGACCACAGTGAATAAGTCAGACATGATAATTCCCATCTCCTCAGTCTTTGTCAATGACAGTTCTAGATCATGAACACCCATTAAACGGTTTTTAGGATGTGTTGACATCATGAAGTCAGTGCGCACAGGACGAAGGAGCTCTGGGTTTACCTTGTTCTTAATGCTAACCCTGCAGTAATGTCCTTTCGCAAAGGTTCCACCCTAATGTCACAAAATTTGCTTTCTCCGATGAAAAAATGCTTGTCATTGTAGCCCCCCCCCCCCCCCCAAACGGATCATACAACATACTTTTACGGAAAATGGGGAAGAATTTCCGATTGTCTGGGCGAGGACTAATTTTGTCCGACCTTTCGGGTTTGTGCAACTGGAAGGCAACAGCAGACAGGCAGTATGTAGGGATGAGTGTAGACTAAATGGAACCACAAAGTTAAAGTGAAACGGGAGTTTACAGGCAAGAGACCGGCAACATGCAGATCCCCAGATCGCACAGCCATCATTGGGTGGCACACGAGCGTAGCAACGTCAAGACACGCTTCAAAGGAATCGGAAGTCATTGCAGCACTCATAGAACGCTTGGTACATCTATGACTATTTGTAGCAAAATAGTTACGTTTAAGATTTAATAACCTTGTGCTTACGTACTCGTCCGCTAGGGACTGGAAGCCGGAATCTAACGAAGTTGAGATATTCGCTGCCACATATTAAGAAGGTTTGCGAGGTCACTTAGTGTCCTATCATAGAATTAGGTGCCGGTATCGCACGAGCAGGCGGTATGTAATCTGCTCGCTGACTTGCGGTCGTGGTAAAAAATGACCGGTTGAATTAACAGTGGAAAGAAACCGACACTTGGAGCTCTGATTTGAACTCAGTGAACAGCCAGATCGATCCTCCGACTACCCATCAGACCCTGGCAGACAAATCTCGACAGTCGACCCTATCAGCCGACTGATGGAACATTACTTTAACTACCCGCCACCATCGGCGGGCTTTTGAATTTGAGCCGCCATTTTTGTTTGCTCTCCATTCACGAGGAAATTTTCTGTAACTGTACACTCCTCTACCTATTTTTATTTGATATTCTGTTTTTTTACGTTTATTTGTTTGTCTGAACTATGTTCATAAGGTCATCTCTTCACTACGCTAGCACCTTTTAGAATGCACGTAAACTGAAAAATTTACCGAATAATTTCCATGAAGCCAGCTGTTGCACTTTTCGGCCAATATGTCGGACGTGTGATTCCCTCGTGCTCACGTCTTCACGCTTTTATCAACAAAAACCTGCGCAGCGTAAAAAACACCGCTGCGGTTGGCAATTCACCTTGAAGCGTCAACCGAACGACAAACTGTCAATCCCAGGCTTTTTTCGACAAATTTTCGTTCGATCTTCAAAAAAACTCATGATATGGAGTTACTTTTGTTGAAAAAAGAACATAGTAAGACCCAAGTCATTTGTCTTCAAGAGACATGGTTAAACAGTGACATTGACGCACAGTTAATTAGCCCCCCGTCTTTCTGTTGCTTTCGAGCAGATCGAAAATCTTAATCCTCCAGTAGAGGTGGTGGGGTGGCTATTTCGGTCAATAAGGATTGGTGTTTTAACTGTAAGTCCTTATTTTCATACTCTGAGGATTTGATAGACGTTATTGCTGTCATCTGTAAGCCCCGATTTTTATATAAATTTAAGGGCATCATATTTGTTAGTATCTATATTCCCCCCTCTACCTGTGAAGGTGCGCTTAACCGTTTCTTTGACGTTCTTTCGGAAAAACTTGCTTTATTGTCCTGCGAGCATCTTATTGTCTTATGTGGTGATTTTAATCGTGTGAATTTACGTCCGTTTACGTTATTAGGCTTTGATGACCTTGTTTCCTTTAATACTCGCGCTCATGCCCCTCTTGATCACGTTTTGACTAACCAATCCAACTTCTTCCTTGTTAAGAACAGAGCTCCATTATCTGGTTCCTATCACTCTGTATTATAAGCCTTCCAAAAATTTACTCCCGCCTCTACACGTCCGCTGCTACTCAAACCCGAAAGGAAAGTTAAGGTTCACAACACATCCCCGGAAAATATTTTTCTTCTCTAGACTTGCATATCGTACACTATTCCCGTCTTCCTCAGTCAATCCAATGTTGAGTCGTGTTCCAGCTTCCTTACAACATTTTTAAAAGAAATTTTTAATATTTGTTGTCCTCTTGATACAGTTTTGGTCCGACCTGACAGAATTTCTTCCCCTTATCTAAAATCTTTAAGACGTAAAAAAGAACTTCTTTACAAGCTAGGCCTCCGAGGCTGTCTAAAGGAGGTTAACATCTTAATAAAAAGGGAGATTTTCAGACTAAATGATTTGTTTGTTAGTCAGCTTTTTGCCTCTCCGTCCAAACCTTCTTTTCGGCTTTCCTCTGCTGAACTCTGGAGGAATCTTAAGCGTCTCACTGGCCAATGTGGTAAACTGGCACATGTCGATGCTGATTTAGACGATCTAAACAAACATTTTAACCATACTTCTACTGACTCCAATCCCCTCACAAACAACCTTTCGTTACTACCAAGCGTTTTTTTCTCCCGTGTCAGTGGCAACAGTGGAGAAACATCTGAAAAATGTTCGTGGTTCAACTGCTGCTGGGCCGGATGAAGTCTCACCATTTGTTTTAAAATACTGCTGCTCTCAGATTTCCCCTATTTTGACACACCTTATAAACATGTCCTTCATGTAGTCAAAGATTCCTGACATTTGGCGTTCAGTAAGAATCACTCCCATCCCTAAAAAGTCCGCTAATTTTGTTCCTAAATCTTTCCGTCCCATTTCCTGCTCTTCCGCTTTACTGAAGATTGCTGAACAAGTCACTCTCGATACAATTAAGCCTTTTTCCTCCAATTTCTCCTACCCATTACAATTTGCCTATAAGGCCCAGCGTAGTACCCTAGATGCTGTTGCCCTTGTAGTACATTCGGCTCTACGAGATTTAGATAAGGGCTGCCGTGCGTACGCATGCGCAATTCTTGACTACTCCTCTGCATTCAACACCATCCCGCGCCATCTCCTTCTTAATAAAACATCCGCGTCTGGCTCTCCCGGCTGGGTTGTCTCTTGGCTTGAAGATTATTTAACTTCCCGTACTCAATTCATACAATCCGGCAAGCGGAAGTTTACTGTCCTTCCAAACAACTGCGGTGTTCTTCAAGGTGCCATCTTATCCCCTCACCTCTTTTCCATTCACACTGATGATTTGAGGTCACCAAATGACTGTCTGTACATCAAATATGCCAACGACATGGTTGTTGGTCATCCTCTTGAAAATCAGACACATCTCCAGTGTCTGAAGGATGGCCTTGACCATGTTGCAGCCTGGTCGTCAGATAATGGCCTTCAACTGAACCATGAGAAGTCTGTCCAATGTGTTTTTCACCTGCGACCATCCCCTAGTTCTCAATTCTCAGCCATCCTTCCCAACGAGGTATCCTCTTTTCGGTACCTTGGTGTTACTCTGACATCGAATCTTTCATTCTCCCAACATATCGATGCTATTTTTACAAAAATTCGTAAACTTCTATATTATATTCGCCGTTTACGTTCCTATCACACACCTCAGGCCCTTATCTGGCGATTTATAGAGGCATGTGTTCTTCCCCTCATCCTTTATTGCTCTCCCGTGATTTTTCCAGCCTTGCTTAAAAAGGATATTTTGATTTTGAAACGTATTCTCCGAATGCTCTCTTCTGCTGCTGGTGGATTTGATAGCAAAACGGCACTTTACGACAGTCAAAAAATTCGCTGGGCGAATCCTTGATGATGAAACCCATCCCCTCCATTCTGAGCTGATTGCTGTGAAGTCTTCCCGTCCGATGCGCCGAGGCTTTCGCCATATAGCCTGCCGTACAACGGCATACCAGCGCTCCGTTTTGCCATTTCTAGCACGCTACCTTACGTGTGAAGAGACTGAAATAAAAAAGCTCAGACTAGAACTATCTCCCCGCTAGATGTCCATTTTTGACTCTTTGATTCTTGCATATTATGTTTACTTTTCCTATTATCTTAGTGAATGGAGCCGTTTATGTTTTTGCTGAAAACTTTGAATGATACTTCAAAATAAAGCGTATTCCTCTCTCTCTCTCTCTCTCTCTCTCTCTCTCTCTCTCTCTCTCTCTCTCTCTCTCTCTCTCTCTCTCTCTCTCTCTCTCTCTCTCTCTCGGTCTTGTTTCCAATGGTGGACTCCTGTGTGAACCTGAAGGCTCAACCGAATAAAATCTTCGATTTTGTTATTTTAAATTCTCTTGCGGCTCCTTTTGGCATGATCATCCTCATCTGTATCTCCATACATAACACACGTCCACAGTCAGTCTACCTTGGCGTTTGATTAATGGTTTTTCGTTAGTAGCAGCACCAACAAGCCGTTTGTTTGAAAGGCAGTCAGCAATTTTACCAGCGGGTACGCGATATTTAAATGGACACTTTCACTGTCTTCCGTCGAGGTTTGTCCACGTCACCGCTTTTCACAGAATATTATAGGATAGGAATATGTTGCGAACGCCAGATAGACCTTTGTAAATAAAATTTTATCTGAAACAGGAGACGCTGGCGTCACACGTTCAGACACGTTTAAAACACTTCGGGTGCTGGTGTTGGTAAAGATGACTTATATGGCCCCCTAAAATGGCATAATAATGTGGGACCACCCAGAGAACATAGTCGTAGGTTTTTGGTTAAGTTTAGATTTAAGATTAAGGATGCCGTTTAGGGTTAAAGTTATAGTCATTGTTTACTGCATGGTTTGGGTAAAGCCTAGCGTTACGGTTTAGGTTTATGCCAGGGCTATGTTTGGGGGTTAGGACACTGGAATATTTACCCTTTCTGGGCGTTCCTATTCCCGTGCCCCACTTAGGGAGCCACCTTAGTATTCCCTACCCTGGCGGTTCAGATAAAGTCCTGCTCCTTTCGAAAAAAATGACCCTTTTTCGGAAACAAAAGGTTCCGTCTGAATAAATGGCACAAACAGATATGTGTGAACGACTAATAACCGCCCCCCCGCCCCCCCCATCACGCTTTATGCACATGACAAAACTTCAGCTAGAGTTTTCAGTCCTCACATAATGGCATAACAGTCACTCCGCCGGCCCGCTGTAACCAGGAGCCACTTCCTGGTTAAATTAATTTGGCACCAGGCCTAGGTGCCGGTAAGGACACAGGCGGTCGGTTCGTTGACCAAACAACGAGCCTGCCCTCCCCAACCCCCACGGACACCCAGTGAACCATTGAGTTCACGCCTTATCTGTACAACAGTTCATGCTGAATGCGCATTGGTGCTTACATGATCGGTCATCCTTTCTGCGCCGAATCAACAGCGCCCGATAGTACCGACCGCTGAACGTCATGCGGCGTTGTGAAAATCGATAATGACATGCACTGTTGCATCAAGCAGCCTGAGCGAACTTGCGGCTCGGCTCTATCGTAGTGGACGGCGTTGTATTCGCCGGTATATACAAATCCAGTAAGTATCTGCTTCAGCTGCTATGTCCGTTTTTTTACCGTTGTTGTTGTTGCTGCTGTTGTTTAAAATTGTGTATTTGCGACCGTCGTTTGAGTGTCTTACTACCTCCTCTGTATAAAAAAGCATTCACCGTAAACTTTTATGACCTTATCCTACACAGAGGAGGAGGAATTTAAACTCTGAGCAATCTTTCTAGCACTACGATAATAGGAGAAGCGAGAAGATGCTACCAAGGTATCCCTTAAACGTTTACAAAAGAATTTCTTGGTCACTAAGACGTAGGACATTTTCCTGATGACAGTGCTGGGACATACTCCAAGGACACTTGGAATTTGGAAGTCAGAGTCATCCTTTCAGGCTACTTAATAATGTAATTGGCTTACTTGATTGATAAACACCTAATGAAGGACAAATGTGGAGGCTAGTGTGGCACCTTCGACGAACGCTAGAGTTATTAGGCAGAAGATGGATAGATCATTGGCGGGCTGAAGGGATTGGGGTGGGAACCACAAACTAAATATAAAGGGCGTTAAATCTGTGCTGCGGGGAAAAAAATGTTCGAAGGACGTTTAACATCTAGTAGTTCATCCATCGCAAGCGATGTGGACCATCACTCTCCCAAAGAGGACATAGTAATACCTTGAGGGTGCATTAGTTTATGTTGAAACAGAATGACACAGCAACCATCCGTAAAAATCACACTGCATCCACCTTAGTCCACCAACGCCAACACCAACTTTTTTTTCCGATAGCAAGACAACGTTAAGAAGGTCGGCAATGGACGTGGGCTCTGTGGCTGACCCCGAACACAAATCCACACGTACCAGGCTTAGTTCGAAGGTCCCCGGATCCCGCGAAAGTAAGGGGTGTCATTAAGGCCGTGGTAAGAAGGAGCAGTCGGACTTCCAACCACAAATTTTAGCGCTTTACAACAGTTTTGAGGCCTGTTTGTTTCATGGTGAAGAAAGTAAGTGTTGTATTTAAGCTTGATCGACTTCAGTATCGCCTCCCCTCCCATGTGCCGGTGATCTGTCCGAGTCAGGTCAATTGCAATGATGGTGCTGTCCTTTTAGTGGGAAATGTGGAGCTTCAACCATCCCCCGAGACAAGGTCTCAATTTGATGGACATAATTTGTGAAACTAAGCTGTAGATGGCGTGCTTTTAAGGTATTAGAAAGAATTAAGAATGCTATCCAGCCACATGAACCAAAATCCCTTAGCTCATCTAATCAGTAGAGACATATCTGAAAGGAAACGCTCAACAACTCTTTGACGATAAATACTAAAGTCTACCTCCAGCAAGGCTTTATGTGTGTTTCATGAAGTTATGAATATACATCTGTTACAGCTGTTTCAGTCTGTTAATGGGTTCTTCTTGCCTGCGATCTGGCTTTTAACATCGTGGTGTCAACTGTTCGAGATTAATACATTTCAGTTAATCATCACCTCCTAGAAGTTTTACCCCCCACTTGCAAGTGTCACGAGCCACCTAGTTTATAAGTTCATTTCAGAATTCGATGTTTGAACGACAATCCTTCGGTGTTGAACAGTGTACGGCTGTGCTGGGCCTAGAAGCCCTCCTGGCTGATTTTCTGGCGCCAGTCACACCCGGGGACGCTGGCTCTGTGACTGCCGCAGGCCTTTCACTTCTGAGATTCGTGTTAAAAGGTAACGTTAACAAAGTTGAGAGATCTGGGTTCTGTTTAGTTATTTGCAGTGAACGCTTTGACAATGGTGAGCTGACCAGGCGCTCTAAAAACGTTCATAGCCCGGTGTAATGTTGCTTCCATGAGTACTTACTCGTCTTGACATGACAAAATGAATGGACTTGAAACCCCGTACAAAAGGGGGTATAGCACTTTTAATTTTTTGGAGACTTCCCATGGCGCTCCCAAACTCCCGAGAGCCAGTGTCCCAGTAATAATTTAAAGAAGAGTCAAAGCTTAAAGCTCTGCTTGACGGAGGAAAACTCCTGTCCTTTTTTACACCAACACGTTCTAATTGCTTGTGTGATATATAGGCTTCACATTAAATGTGCACTTATGATGAATAGGATTGAATAGCCTACCCTAAACGAAAGGATGGTGACGCGATATTTTCCGAATCCAGCAATAGATGCTGTAAATGATAGACGATAGAGTAGGAAATGACAATGGGGAACCTTTTTGGGCCATCAGTATGCCACTTCCTCACCCGAGACGACGCAAGCGGTTCGGGTTAGGGGGGCTACGAGATTGATCAGCATAGGGGTCCGGCGCCCTCAGTGCCGTGAGGCCGCGACAACGCAGCAACCATTCGCCAATTAGCTTAGTTCGCTTCAGCCAATCAGCTGCCGAGACCACCACACATACTTACACGCAGGCAAAAATGCATGAACGTGCGCGCGTGCGCACGCTGACTGGGCCCGGACTGGCGTGCGTGCACTCTCGCTAGCGTTCTGTCTTGACGCTCGGCGAGAAGAGCGCAGCTGCCGTGTTTACGACGTGACGCCAGCCGGGCGCGAGTCAGCATTGGGGGAGAGAGACGGTCTCGCGTGACCTTGGCTGGCCGCCGTGGCCACCACTGGGGAGCAGGCCATTCATCGGATCGCATGGCTGCTGGCGCCCGGCATGATGTGAGTCTGTCGCATTATTTTCTTCATTCACTTCTTTATTCGTTTTCCCTACAGCCATTATGCAATGCTATGCGCAGCTCGGTTATGTCCAATAAAACTAGGGTAACTAATCAACCATTTGTACCGCATTATCAAATGTTACGCTGCTAGGCTAATATTATAACGGGCACTTTCGATGCTCGTCTCGACCCCCTCGTTAGTAGTTTAATTCGCTATCCTGGCTCAAACAACGCGAATCTGCAGGGTTGTACAAACATTTCACCAATAAGTGAACTTCCCTCTTAATATCGAAAATTTCACCTAGTTTTTGGTCTAGAAACACACATATGTCATCTCCAGGGGTATCACACCGTTTGCTACAAAAATTAAGGAGAACCCTCTGAATCCAGGACTTCAGGGACTTACGTGCGAGTTATAAAAAAACATCTCTCATTCCTTCAAGCAACGGTAAACAGCACAACGATAACCACCTGGGTCTGCCAGACATGCGATTTGGTCAATCAAATTAGGGGTTTTTACTGAGCAAATCAACGAGGTCCCAGGCTCAACCAAGGTTCTCAATGTCTGATGCGAGGCGGAGGTATAAAACTGTCCACCTGTCGTAACTTTATAAGTTGCGAACGTCAAAGATAGTTCAAGAAAAGTCACGTATTACGTTAATCTTTACCGCTTCCGGTCGCCGACACGGCCCCCCATCCAACACCTAATGGGCAGAGCTCATGGTGACCTCATCCAACCAATCACGTTTTACCAAATGATATTTTGTCTCCTCAAGTGCTTCGTGATCTAAATAAGTAATTAAAAACGGTGCCGATGGACGAGAGCACACCGCTACTTCAGAAGTACCCCATCCACTATCTATGTAGTAGTCGTATAATACGTCTTCAGCAGCTCGTATTGCTATTTAGAAAGTCTATTGAGAAGTCGCATGCTTTGCGAAAGGTGCGTCTAACTCACAGTCTTACGTCAGCCAGTCGCCAGTAGATCTGTCAAGTCGACGTGCATTTGGCTTGGAAACTCAATGAGTCCATGTTAAATCGGTTTTATCATCTGGAGTTACAGACTGTCGCCAGGAGCCCAATCAAAAAGGGTGACATAATCTCCTGTCGTCGTCGAGCGAATTTGTTGTTAGGCCCTCTCTGAGACACTTTACCAAAACCCTTCGCATTAATTAGTATATTGAGACCCGCCTGGTGACTTAGTTTGTATGGACTAATGGCAGGCGAGCAGTTTAGGTTGAAAGATCCAAGCATTGCGGAACACTGCTACTCATAAGTACGGAGAGTGCCTTTCCAATAACGAGGTTTATGACAGTAATCGCTACGAAACAATATACGAGAAAGTTATTCCTTTCGTAATCGACTGGAAATATGGGCGCATGTCTGGAAAGCAACCTAGCCAACAGGGTTAGAAAAGAAGTAATTTAATATCCAATACCACCACCCCCGTCGACCGTCGATTAAGACTAGGTCCACCGTATGCTCCATAGAAGGGTGGTGCAGGGACGGTGACTTGCGCGTGGTTTAGTTTAAAGTGATAGTAGACTTGCGATGCATCTAACGCACTCTCTCACCCTCCTCCCCCACCTGAGCCCAGTTTCATGACAGAGTCAAAAAGATCGGAGGCAAAAAAGGGCGCAGGTAGCTGTCACGGCCGGAGCCGCCCCTGGGTGTGCCACCACACCTGGCTCGGATCCCACGGGGTGGGAGTGCCATACAGGCCACATTAAGAAGGAGCCATTACAGCCTGACTCTCAGTCCGCCCGTCGGCCATTCCACACAAAACACATTGGGCTGACCATGCGATCCGAGTTATCCCGTCAGTTGGCAAACTTCCAGCCACCACCACCACCAGCATCCAAGTGGAGTAGAAGCGACTTGAATTTACTGCAGTCCCTAATTTATCTGCAGCTGGTAATGTCTAGTCACCTAACAGACATGCCTCTCGGAGTTGGTTTTGCACGCAGACCAGAAGCAACCCAATCAGGCGCTCTATGATGGATTCAAAATACCCGCTCCACACTAGACATTATCTGATGTCGTTCACTGGATTTGCTGCACTAACGAATCGGGTCAGCACGTTGGAGAAACTTGGAAACTCCCTCAAACGCGAATGGCTGAACACGTGTTATCAGTGATGCTATTTCTCGCGTGGAGACTCGAACAAGTTTGACGAGCTCGTAATTTTCCTGCTAGATGACACTCGTGTGTGCCGCAAGCTCCTTGAGTCATGATTATCCGACCCACAATCAACCAATAAACACGGCCACCTCTCTCCCCCTCCGTAAGTTCTGACAGTATCCGGATGCAGGAAGCGCGCTGATGAACATTGTTCATAAATAAAATTTCCACCAATCACCGAGGCCAGCTATGAAATCACGACAATTAAGGACTTTACCGTTGACGACCGAATAATAATCGCTCTAAGTGGTCTAGCATCGGCGGTGAATGCGAAGCGGCCAATTCAATTAGTTTGTCGATACGAGCGAAGATAGGAATTCCAAGAAACAGGCCCTTCGGCTGGGACACATTTTCTTATCCGCCTAGCGTCTCGTATTAATGAAAGACAGTAGTGGTAATGGATGCACAAAGTTTGCACTATTCATAGGATGCAGTTGCAATGTCTATCAGAACTAGCGTCTCCCGCACTAATCGCGAATGGTTTCGTTTGATGTGGTATTGGCCACAGCCAAGTCCTTAATAACTGCAACTTAATCGATGCCGGTGGAAATTTAGCTCACTGAAAACAATGGTTGCATAGCCACTGCCCCCCCCCCTCCTTTACGTTTGCCACTCCTATGGTGCTGTCTCTGTTGGCGGGTTCGTATGAGAATCTGGAAGACCATCTGCATAAAATTCTAGCTATTCATTTTCGTCCCCAAAGCCCTCCTACTGCGCTTAGTGTCGTTAGCCAAATGCAGCCATAGTGATGAGATGCGCGACTGCGTTACGCGCAGGACTCTCCATTCACACTAGACGGGCAGGAACCCGCTCAAGGACAGAGAGGACATTAACCATGGACACCTGAGTACTGCAACAGCGCAAGCGCCGCCGTACCCACCTACAGGCAGTTAACTACTACTAGCATACATGAGGCAATAGAGAAGGACGATTTTGGGGGACTTGCAGTGACGCTCGGTAGAGTACCTATAGTTGCATATACAGCACTGCGGTCGAGGCCATCCTATAATACGTTTAAAGAACTTGGTCTCTGCGCCCTACATATATAAAGATGATCGATTTGGTTTATAACTACCTCGTCCCGAGAATACTGCGACTCCGGTTCGTATACCGCATCTGAATTTTGAAACTCCAACGTCGATTGGAGGTGCGCCAAAAGTCGCTATATCCAGCGGTTTGGAAACGGCCAAGGAAGAGTTCATTCGCAATTTAGTTTAATCAAACCCCTTTATGCGTTAACACCACCATCCTGCTGTTCTATTAAGAATGAACAACTTAGGTGTGGTCAGAGGATGACGATCATTGACTCCGACCGAACTTTGATCGCTGAGGGCCTTGTTAGACATCACAAGCCCTCGACAATACTAGTCTGTAAACTCGTGAACTTGGAAGCCGGCTTAACTAACAATAGTTTTGACCGCTACACGTACACTAGTAAATAAAAACGGCAGTTTTCAGAAGCTCGCTTTAAGAGATGCGTTCTAACTTATTCTGTCCAAGGCGACTCTGCGCAGCCCCTCATCAAACCTGGATCAAAACCTTTAGAAAACTGAGTAACCAATCGTTTTCGATCAAATACTAAATCACGCGCATCTCCACCTTACCTGTGTTGCTGTAAGCAACGTCACGCTTTCCTAAGGTGCCGACGACATCTTGCCACCAATGGAAGGATCTACAATAACTGATGCTGTCAGACTTAAAACCAGTCTGTGCCAAGTCCTCGTACACACCCTGTTGCATCATTTGTTATATGGAATAGAACTAGAGCTCACGTGTTTCTCATAAGCTCTACTCATCTGTTAGACAAGCCGCCGGGTAATTCATACATTCTTATGTCTCCGGGTTTCTTGGAATCATTGCATATTTCTATTCTCGAGGGAATTACGGAGGGCGTTTTTTTCGGGTGGCAAGCCCACTGACTTTATAGTGAACTTTAACAACGTGTACTGCCGCCTAGACAACTAGAAGCGCACGGCATGGCCTCTGAAATCATCACACTTTAGGTCTACGACGAAGTGACCCCACCCCATACCATGAGTGCTTGCCACACCATACAAATACAGTTGTGACGTGTTTGTGGGCTCAGCAGTCTAATTGTAAGTTAGTTTTCAAATGCTCTTAAAATTTTCCATGCACTAGGAGGGCCAAAGTAAGACATAAATAACATTTTAATGAGTAAAATTTCCTTCGAGTTAATGTGAGTTCGCTATCAAAGTAGTTTTCTTATCTAAAGCCCTGACACACGCCAAAACTACGGGTTTATTTAATCAGACCTCCAACTCACGGTGAGAGCTCTGATTGTCCAGGAGATAGACAAGTGGGGCAAAGTCAAATGGGACTAAAGTAGCAATTTATGATTTATTTGCCCTCATCGAATAGCCAACACGAGTCAACACAATCATGCAAGTAGGGTCGTGTTTCCCGCCAAAGAGAACCTTCTAGTATTTCGGGCGGTTCTCTGGAAGTCAGAAAAGAACAATCCAGTCTGACTAGTTGTTTGTTCGTCCACATGCCGTATTCTTATGTCACACTGAAATTATAATCCTGTGTGTAAATGGTTTATTTCAGGTCTCCGGCCTTAGATGCTGTCTCATTCTGTGGCAGGAACTAAATGCTCCGGTCACCGTCCTCGTTGGCACCGGTTTATTTCTTACCGTCTGGCAGAAGAGCATATCGTGGGGTAAATTATCTAAACGATCGGGCCTCGAAAACGGCAAAAGCACAGTTTTCTTCGTGCAACCGATAATTTATAATTGGACATGTTCCTACTGAATTTAGTGCGTGTACCACTTTTTGGAGTGTCGTTTTCGTGTTCGTTTTTTTCTGGTTCGTTTTTCCGTGCCAACAAGAAACCTGCCAAAAGTTTCGTGTTTCTCCGCATACTCACAGTTCATAAGCATTGACAGGCCTACTTGTATTTAGTACGGCTGAGATCATGTCTGATCTAGCCGGCCGTGATTTTACGTCCGCAGTCATGCTTCGTATAGCTGACCTCGATGATTTTACGAACGGTACCTCTCTAAGCCTGACTATTCGTGACAACAGATCTGGGCATTTCAACCCATTCTCTTCGCCATTGATGGAGACTGAATACCGAAGGTTCAATAACCACTTCCGTGTCTTACGGAACTGTGCCGAGCCAGTTTTTGAGTTGACCCATCCTCAATATCTCCTTGTGGGTTGCAGTGCCAGATCGAAGATAGCAATAACAAACTCTTGAAGGGGGTGACGCAGAACGTACCGAAACCACTTCAGTGGCCTGGGATCTCTTAGCGATTTCGTCACGGTGAGTTCAGATCGTCTCATTTGAAACAGTAGTAGTTCACTCGAAGGATGGTCCTCAAGCAGTAGTAGTCAAATGCCTCCAGTTTTAGCTCATCTTCCACGCACACAACCCAAAGTTCACAACCATAGAGAAGGACTGACTGGACGGATGCATGATACACGCGGATCTTCGTGGCGATGGAGCTATTGCGTCGGATCTATAGACACTTTCAACGGCTTGAGAAAGCCCGCAGAACAGCGTCGATTTGGAGGACAATGTCCGTTCGGCAGCAGCCTCGCCCTGAGTTATTCGAAACTGTATACGTCAAGTTGACAGCCACTAATTTCTTGAGATGCCTTCTCCTGTTCAGTGATGCAGCTGGAAAACAGGTATTCTGAGCGTTTGCGGATAAACCGATCGAGTTAACGACCTCTTTCACTCAAAGCTTTGAGGGTAGCAAGGCGATATCATCAACGCTGTCGAGGTCAGTTGGTCGGCGTCCGGGTGCAAACCGAACACCGTCAACTTTGTGTAGGACTTTACCGAGAATCCAGTAAATAGCCTAGTTTAACAGCATGGGCGACAGGATACAACCTTTTTGAACGCCAAGCCGAATACCAAACGGTTGGCCCAGAAATCGCGCAGTGCTGGAGTGGTAGTAGGCCTTAATCATGGTGGGGCTATTTGCCAATACACCATCTAGTTCCATTATCCACCAAAGGAACTCACGATGTACGGAACTGAACGCAGCGGTGAAGTCAACAAAGCAGATGGCCTATAGTTTGCTGGTGGTCATGGCGGAATACAAGAATTCGCCTCACGCCCAGCACATAATCCGACCTGATCGGGTTTCGTCCTAAAGTTACGCACAGCCTGGAATCACTTGAGGATAACAGCGAACTTCTTCACATCAACATTGATGAGGTTTATGCCGCGGTATCTCTCGCGTCTCGTTTTATCTCCTTTCTTGAACACAGCAACAAAGATGGCCAAGCTCCACTTATCAAGAACAAAGTCTCCGCGCTTCTTAAGTCACCTCACGGAGCCAGAGGATCAGTGTCGATACAAGACTTCGTGTTTCAGCGGTTGTAACGTCCACTCCATTTGCCTTGTATTTTTGCGCAGCCTTTGTATGGCATCGACAACTTCTCTTTTAGGAGGGTTGCAGGAGACTGCATAAATTGGATAAGAGAGGGCAGATATAAGCAGAGGCGTGGTGGGTTGAGTATTGAAGCTGAGCAGGTTATCGAAGTGCTCACGTCTCTTTCCACCTTGACTGAGATGTCAACAATAAAACCATCCTTTACGTCGCGAACAAGTTACTCAGTGCCTAGGGCTTACAATTAACCTGGCGGATAATTTGGTAGTTTTCGAGTGCCACCAACGTTGAGCCTTGTTCCATGTAGATCGCTATCTAAACCCACTATCTCTTCCGGTATTCCCTAGCCGACTTCACCGTCATCTTCAGGCGTTAGTGCAAGGAGTCACCATTATGAGACCTAGCTCGAGCCGTCTGAGCAGACAAATGTAAGGTTCTTCTGCTGATCCAGTCACTGCGTCGTCGCTGGGCGTATCCAAAATGGGGTCTTCAAAGCTGACCATCGGGTGCTCCCTTTTACGTGTGCTCGGGTCTTAAAACAAGACCGCATTTATAGGGGGTTACGGGTGACACCAGATTCGTAGCAGACTTACTAGCCCAGAGATGTTTTTCGCCGGTATTCTGCCGCCGCTTGACACAGTTGCGAGGGGTCAGACTTATCAGTGGGTCTCCCAGAGTTCCCTGTGTGCTTTCTGGTAGATACTCTAGTTTAGGGAATTGCTGCCTTTTAATTTCCTCAGAAATTAATAGTTCACTTGTATTAAATCAGTCTTTTTGAAGGTAGAATGAAAGCAAGACCGAATTTCTCTGCCCAGGGTCGAGGGTTGCCAAATTTTTGCAACATCGAGGCGTTTTGTGCGCGATTGAGAGGGGAACTTTCAAGCGTCTGCAAATGAAACCATAGTCTGTCCCGTGGGCGTTACCCGTTTCGGCGCCACGCGCCTGTCTGCTATTGTGAACCCAGCCACGGAACCTTGAACTGACTAGCATGCAGTCGATCTTACCTTCCGTATTGATGTCGTTTTAATAGAGGACTAATCGATGATTATAACGACGTTGGAAGCACGTGTTAGTGACCGTCTGTTCTTATCAGCATTCTCCTCTCTTGTCACATCGAGAACTAAACCCAAAGCGATCAAGTAGGTGACTGTTTGTAGAATTGCCAGATCCACTCTGGACCTTCCGGCTCCCTGTAAAAATCAGCAGATCGCGGTGAGGAAGTCTTTCAACAAACGATTGCAGCTGCGAGTAAAAGGCGTCTTCGGCAGCTGAAGTTGATGCGTACATGGAGACGATAGAAGTTTCGGATTCCCCCTCGAATCCATCATCAGAGACCGTCAGATGAGGGTATTGAATCGCCCAGGTTTTTCCAGCACTTATAGGATGTAGTTGCTAGGCCACTACCGGCCTATCAACATTGGCAGTTCCCGAGTGCATCGCAGATAGTTGCAGGTGGTGTGATAGTTGTCTGACCGGCCAGCTGTTGCAGTATGCAGTTGCCATGCCGTTGCTTTGCTCCAGTGTGCTTGTCAAGATTATCGGTTCCCACGCTCATCGCACGCGGTTGCATGTGGTGCGATGATAGTCCGCAGTCGAGTTGCTGTCGGTCGGATTTTGGCCTCAGTTTGAGCTGTTGGGTAATTTGGCTCACCGACATTGGCACCAGGAGCAGTGGCCATTCGCACGTTCTCCGCGTGGCTAACTACTTTGCCCAGGCAAAGTTTCAACACCAATGATGGAGCAGGCAGGTCGTTGCGCTTGTTAATTGATTGATGGTCGGAAAACCATGACTCGAGCAGTTCGCCTTCATCAAACTTGAATGTGTGACCGGGTCCCGTAGAATGAGCCGCGACTTGGGAGTTGGCGTTCCTCCTCACTGCTGCTACTGCGTGCTCGGCCATTCGCGTTAAGAGTAGTCTTCCAGTTTCTCCGACAAAGTTGCTTTGTCCACAACTGCACCAAACCCGATAAATGATCCCAGATGTTTCTTGCTGTGGCAGTGGGTCTTTTGGCCTCATGAGCTGGCACCTTATGGTTGCTTCCGGCCTGTGTGCAACTCCAAAGCCAAGGGATGTGAGCAGGTGGCTGACGGCTTCCGAGGCATTCTTCACGTACGGTAGAGCTTGCCATAATTTGGAGCCGGTCAGCTTCGGTCTCGTCGCGTTTGCGTAGGCACTGGTTGACGAAGTTGCGTGGGTGGCCATTCGCTCTAAACGCCCGTCGAAGATATTGTAATTCGGCAACCTTGCCTTCCGGTTCACTGCAGTGTGTCTCCACACGCTGGTATAGTGCCCTTATACAACTGCGTTTGTAGCTCATTGCGTGGTTACTGTTGCAAATCAGTATTTGCGTGTTGCCTGTCGCCTTCCTGAATACTTGGGTTTTTAGGCCACCACAATCTCTGCGGCAGACGAGAACATCAAGAAAGGCCAGCTGGTTGTTTTCCTTTTCCTCCGTCATAAATTGTAGGTCCGGGAAGACAGCGTTGAGATGTTACTTGAATTCCAGCACCTGATCCCGTTCGATGACGACGAAGGTGTCATCCAGCGACTCCAAACGTTGTAGGACGGCCTCAGCCATGAGTCCCGAAATCGGCAACCCCGTTGGCGTGCTTTTGACCGTCTCGTAGATTGTTCCGTCAGACGTGAAGTACGTCTTAAGATAGGACTTCAGGAGTTAGAGGATTTGGGCGTGACCAAGGCGATTCTCCGTTTCATCGTATTTGTCGCGTAGGAGTAATTCGATGGTCTCTATTGCCAGGTCCTGCGGAATAGAAGTAAAAAGGGATGTGACATCAGCCATACTTGTTACAGCTGCGATCATGCCTGATCTAGCCGGCCTCACGGATTTTGCTCATCCACGCGTGACAATCCGCGGCAACAGACCTGGGCAGTTCAATCCATTCTCTTTGCCAACGACGGACGCCGAATACCGAAGGTCCAAGAACAACTTCCTTGTCCAAACGAACAGTGTCGAGCCAGGTTTTGAACTGGCCCCCTCCTGTGGTAGTGGGACCGGTTCAAGGGTATTAACACTGAGCTGGTAAGGTCGACGACTTAGAACGTGCCGAAACCACCTCAGACGTCGTTCTTGGATGGCTTGGAATATCCTTATGATTTTCGCGCAGCGATTGCGGACTGTTTCATTTGTGACGCAGTTTATGAACTTCACTCGGAGGATGGTCCTCAAGCAGTGGTGATCAAATGTCTCCAGATTTTACTCATCTTCCACGCCTGTAGCCCAAGCATTCACGGCCATAGAGAAGGACAGACCGGACAGATGCACGGTATATGCGAATCTTTGTGGCGATAGAAATGTCAAGTCGTGTCCACAGGCACTTTCTAAGGCTTTAGAAAACTCGGCGAGCAGCATCGATTCGGGAGACAATGTCATTCTTACTCTGTCCATTCGGTAGCAACCTCGCCCCAGGGTATTTGAAACTATCCACCTCTTCAAGTTGATAGCCATCAACCTCGAGAGGTGCTTTCTCCTGGGCAGGAATGCAGCTTGAAAAAACGTTGGTATTCTCCGCACTTCTGGACAAGCCAACCGCTTTAGGGACCTTATTCACCCGCGACACCATAGACTGCAGATCACCAAAGCTTGAAGCTAGCAAGGCGATATCCTCTGCGTAGTGGATGGATATCAACCAGCCGGCATCCGGGTGCAAGCTCAGCACCATCCTCTTCATGCAGGGCCTTCTCAAGAATCCAGTCGATAGCCTTAAGTGAAGGTTAGCTGTGAAATAAGCACTCTCGGGTCTGGCGAATAAGAAGTTGCGCACCAGCAGCGACAGTGCTACTAAGGTGTGACGGCCTGAGGTCTGGCACACCAAAAGCCTTAAAAAAGTCGCAAAGCCCGATGACGGCACTGTGACATGCCGAGTGTGAACCGCCATTAAATAAGTTCGCTCGCCCCCGCTGCCTTGTGAGCTGACTCTTAAGCCAAAGCGATAGAGGAGACAACATAGAAAAAAAAACAACCTGAGTGGCTGTTAGGGACCCGCCCGTACTCACCTTTCCCCGAGACACTCATGAAAATATATCCGAAAAAATGTTACAGATCCTTGAACTGTCGATAATATATTCAGTCTGAGCGACTGTACGGTCATCGGTTGAATGGATTCCAGGTCAGCAGATGTCTGTTGCAATGCTGGAAGCACGTATTTAATGACCAACATCCGGTTGTTATCGTCAGCAAAAGGGCAACATTCTACCTCTCCATTGTCGCACCGAGACTCGAGCATAAAGCGGCTAATAAGGTGAAATTTTAAAGGGTCACACGGCCCATTCTGGGTATTCCATCCCCCGGCAACGGTCAGCAAGTCACGGCGAGGTAGTTCTTTAACTAATTATTGCAGCTGCGAGTGGAAAACTTCTTTATCGCACTAGTTAATATCTGACGTTGCCTAGTACACGCAGACAACAGTAGTGCTCATAAAGTA
Source organism: Schistocephalus solidus (assembly GCA_017591395.1). Classification (NCBI taxonomy): domain Eukaryota; kingdom Metazoa; phylum Platyhelminthes; class Cestoda; order Diphyllobothriidea; family Diphyllobothriidae; genus Schistocephalus; species Schistocephalus solidus. Next base: position 207,016 of record WEDG01001187.1, on the reverse strand, counting down.
ACGCTTCTGTTTTGCATAAGCCAACTTGTCATTGACTGGTGCCCACACAAGCAGTGCATAGTTCGCTTGTTCCAAAATGGCGACCGCCACACTATGTAGCAGAACAATAATGTCGGCCTCTGTGGAGTTTACATCCTGGATCCGCATTTCCCTTAATCCCGGGGTATGCAGACTTCCGACATGCAGCAGGCATCCACATTGTGCTGATGATGACTGTGTGCCATAAGGCTGTGGGTACCTGGGTCCAGCAACGCTCACACATTTCAGCATTCTCTCCCGAGAATCCGTTCTCGATTGAGTACTATTCGCTGGGCACTACTGGGCGAGGGTTGCGGATTGCATCCGTTCCAATGGGTGCCCCGCAGCATTGATTATAGTACGTGAATCAGCCATTTTTTTATAGAGTTCCTTGGGAACCATGAGTGCAGGAGGTCTACTCGAGGTCCTCTCTCTTGGCGCTTTGGCTCGATAACACAATCACAAAACAGCGGTGGCGGCTGCTTCGAGCAAACGTTTTTGTCAAGGGGTCAAGCCTGCCACGCCACCTTGCTGCCCACGGGATTTGCGACATTTTATACCGAAATCGGTGTGCCGGACAGCACCCTTTTCGCTGATGGTATTGTACTGCTTTTATTCTCCAAATCTGTGAGCACCTGCTTATTTCGAAATTAACCTTCGCTGATGACCATTCCGCTATCCGCCACCACAGGCCTCAAACGTTGGTGACACTCGCAAACTCTACCAAATTATCCGCCAAGTATGTGGTAAGCCCTCAACACTTCGTGACTCTGTTCGCGATATTAATGGTGGCTTTTGCCCCCTAACCGGGCCACGTGGTAGATGCGTTGGACCAACACGGAGGCCACATTAGGGCACGGCAGGCGTTATTTGGGTTGCGCTCTCATAACAAATGCCGAACATGGAGGTGTGGTGGCACGCCTTGGGGCGGCTAGGGCTTAGGGGACCCAGCCGCGCCAGCCACCTGCGTCCTCTCCCGCCTCCGGTCTTATTGACTCTGTCTTGACACCGGACTCAGGTGGGGGGAGGAGGAGAGAGTGCGGTAGCTGCAGCGCAAGGCTACTATCACTTAAAACTAATTCACGCGCAAGTCCCCGTCCCTGCACCACCCTTCCATGGAGCATACGGTGGACATCGTCGGACTACGACGGTCGAACTTTCGGCTTTATAGCTGACAACTCGGCCAAGGTCGATCGCTGGCGTGAGCACTTCGAGTACCTGCTCAACTTCGATGAGCAACTAATCACACCCTCTCTCTCTCTGCAGCTGAGTTTCATCCCTCCCCAGCCTATGCGTGGTTGCGATCCCCTTCCGAGGTAGAAGTTGCCGATGCAATACAGAGGCTGCATAACACAAACTGAGAACTACCGCAGCATAAGCCTCATAGACATTGCTGCGAAGGTCTTCACTATTGTCCTCAGACGGCTTAGCCTGTACGTGACTAGGATGAGGCCCAATCAAGCCGGATTCCGAGCGGGGTGCGGATGCGTGGACCAGATATTTACGCTGAGGCGCGTTCTGGAATTCCGCGATGGTTACCAGTAGCCGACTGCCATCTGTTTTATTGGCTTCGCCACTGCGTTCAACTCCTTACATCATGAGTCCCTATAGCGAATAATTGAACTTGATGGTGTGTCGGTCAAAATCATTGCCTTGATCAAGGCTTACTATCGCTCCACCACTGCGCGAGTCCTCGTCCATAACAATCTTTCCTAACCCTTCAATATCCCATCTGGTGTTCGAAAAGGTTGCATTCTGTCGCCCATTTTGTTCAACTATGCCATTGATTGGATCCTCGGGAAGGCCATACATGGTTCTGAAGGTGTGGAATTTACACCCAGATGCTGCCTGACTGACCTAGACTACGCTGACGATATCGCCTTGCTAGCATCAAGCTTTGATGATCTGCAGTCTGTGGTGTCGCGTGTGAATGAAATCGCTACTTCGGTCGGCCCATCCATAAACACTGGGAAGACCAAATTGTTTTCGAGTTGCATCCCTGACCAGGAGAAAGCACCCCTCGGGATTAATGGCTGTCGACTCGAAGAAGTAGACAGTTTCAAATACCTCGGGGCGAGGATGCTGCCGAATGGACTGAGTAAGGACGACATTTTCTCCCGAGTCGACGCTGCTCGTCGGGTTTTCTCGACTCTTAAAAAATTCCAATGGCCCCGACGCGACATCGCCGTCGCCACGAAGATCCGCGTGTACCGTGCATCCGTCTGGTCGGTCCTCTACGGTTGTGAATGCTGGGCTTTGCTCGTGGAAGATGAGCAGACTTGAGGTATTTGACCATCGTTGTCAGAGGACCATCCTTCGAATGAAGTACACTGACTACGTCTCGCTGTGACAATATCGCGAGGATATCTCAGGCCATCCAAGAAAAACGACTGAGGTGGTTTGGACACGTCCTCCACCGCCCGTCGCATGAGCTCAGTTCTACTACTCTCGATCCGGCGTCCCTGCCCACTTGGAAACGTCGAAGGGGTCAATTAAAATCCTGGCTCTACACGGTTCGGCAAGACATGGAAGGCCGTCGGTATTCGGCGTCCGTCGCTGAAGAAAAGAATGGGTTGAGCTATCCAGGTCTGCTGCCGCGAATCATCACGCGTGGAGAGTTACAATAGGTGACATCATCGAGGACGGTTAGATCAGACCTGATCGCAGCCTTAACAAGTACAAGTACCCACAGGGTAGCCAGGGAAAGGGGTCCACCACAAAGTGGACGTGGCGCTGAAGGTTGCTCCTCTGTCCACTGCATGGGGAAGTGTCGAATAGGCAACAGCTCCCGTCCCTAAGGCACCATAGTCACTTACACATGGAGTATTCTGTGGCGGGGAGGACTCCCGCGATCCCTATCTCACTCTCCTTTAACTGAACATGTGACAATGACACTAAAAATAACACAGCTGGAAGTAGACTGAATCATTGTTTACGCGTACCACAAGCAGTAGTGCCTGTGCATATAGTCTCCAGCCTCCAACAGTGTTCCACAATCTCAAGTGGGTGTGTTTTAAATAGCCACATTAAGAAACCATCCTAATCGAGCCCTCCATAGAGGCAAAGACCGAGCTGTACCGCCGGTTGAAAATTCGGAAAACCACAAATTTTATGATGTGGGGTTTCTCGTAGATAAGATGTTTGGCGCTGGATTGGGGTCAGAAAATAAACCTGGGACTTGGTTCCACTCTCCTTCCCTGCTTCTCATATATTCTTGGAAAGTTTGTCTTAAGCCGCCACCTAGTTGCATCTTGTAGTCAAAAGCTAGGTTACTGGGAAAACCAGGTATGAACCAGTCCTACGATCGACTCGACAATGAAGACACTTGCATTCGCAGCCGAGTTCGGCGCAACTGGGCCTCGGTAATTCCGCGCTTCTCCTCAGATTTCTCTGTTCAGACCCCATCAGCCAAATGACGGTTGTCAGACTCATGCCTGTCCTATTTCCCTGATGGACTAAACCAATCTATCCCACAGGGGAAACTAACTCAAAACCCTGTCACGCTCTTGATCACCGCGTCGCTTATTTTTCCTCCCTGATTATAAAAATTAACGGCCTAATTTTGTGTGGTCTGGCGCCTAGAGCCGTTTTTAGACCGTCGTATGCTCCAAAAATCTCTTACCCTTTAGCTGAATGCACGCATTAAGGCCTATGTATGCGCACAATATCTTGCAAGCCTGCGTGCCCTAGGTGAATCCTCGTTCCGTAGCCAGGTTTTTAGCCACGATCACATGAATTGTCGCTAGTTTTGACGTGCATTGCGAAGGCGGCAGCTGTTGCCACCCCTTCAGTCAGTTACATGTGTCTTGCGCGTAGCACTACTCTCCCCGTAGCATACCAACATGGAGTTGGACGACAAAAGTCGTGGCGAAGCGCAATTCAGCGAGACATGGGACGCGGCAACACATTTAAGTTCTGTGATGATACCCATGTAAGCATTGAAGAAGCCAAATTCGCCGAACATGCGTTTTAAATTGTCCATTTTCAGACTCTGGAAGTAACGATAGAGCAGCAAAATTGAAAACTGTCAATGAACAGTAGTCCATGGGGCGAGGGGTGAGGGCGGATGGTTCACTTATTGGTCGCTTGTTGGTAAGAGTTGGAAAGTTTACTTCAGTAAATGGTCAACATATTGCCCTTGCTTTGGTTCGCAAAGCAGCAGCATTGTCCTCTTCCTCAACAAGTTTGGAGGACGCGATTCCAAGCGTCTGCGTCCCTGGGATATGATGCAGGTACCTATAATACGGGCGATTCCTGTTCTTGTTAGGGGCGCCATATAAGTCATCTTTACTTTACATTTTATTATAAAATAATAACCTGCCTTACTGTTTCATGATTTTCGGACTGCATTTCAAGCGGGTTCAGATCAGGAGATCCAGGTGGCCAACCCCTCAGGTGATCCCATTAGACAACGGATACCTCGTTGAGGTGATCACGCGCGATATGGGAATAATGTGGAGCGACTCCATCCTGATGGAGCCACATATAGTCACATACCTCGAGACTTTCTAGACTTGTTGCAAGGTTTGACGTTAGATCTACCTTAACATAAGCATAACTTAGTCGATTTTATGGCAGCTGAACCCATAGCATTTTGGTGTAGAAAGATAGTCCTTTTTGGTACATGTAAAAAAAAACAACTAAAACCTTCTTCCTTCGACTCCGATAAAAACAGCGTGGGTTACAGGTATTAAAAACGAGTCTTTCTAATCATTCCTTCTAGATAAAAGGGATCCTCTGACTAAATCTGACTGATAGAAACTGCCAAAAGAATTTCCTCTCCAGTTCCTGCAATTTCGACAGTGTTGTATAACCAAGAGCAGGACAGGTTGCCGTGAGGTGACAGTTTGTGTGGGTCAGGATAAGGCGTCCGGTCGAGAGCGCTTCAGTAGTGCTCTGTTGTATTCACGTGTCTGACGTGTGCGTATCAGCGTGAGGCAGAGATTGGCTTAGTGTTGGACATGTGATTGAGTGACCTAGGACCTGGGTCGCAGTTGCACGAGGGTCAAGGTCACGTCGGTCGACTTGCGCGAGAAAAACGCCCGTTTGTCAACGCAGCCGTAACCCAGTGCATCTGAACAAGGGACACCTTAGGTCAATTCTAAGGTGTGGCCGTGTGGTAGCAGCGGGCATGCAGACTGGCTCGGTTGTCGACTAGCAGACCCCGAAAATGAGGCACTGGAGCGGACAAACCGTGGGACGCTCTCCTTACTGGGCTTTTCCAAATTATTTTTGCGCACAAAATAGCCACACATCTTCAGGTGATTTACCATTATACGGTAGGTAGAAAACAACGCCTCTTCACTTTTTTGAGTCATTTCCCGAACTGATTTGAATCGTGTCTGACCTACCACCCAGCTGACTGGAATGGAACGGTGGGGCGACCTCACTAGAGCTTCAACCCCATTCCATATTACCGAAGTGCCAGTTCGATTCTCGTTAGTAATTAATTTCATTGCTTAGGGCCCCTCTGCTACTGTTGCCAGTCTGCTGTTGCCCAATTCAGTTGCGGTGTGTCAAGCGAATGTTAACTACTACATAGAGTTCTGACAACGGACTAAGTGAAGGGGTTTGATGACAGCGACTTCCGTTCCCACAGTGATTCACGTAGAAATGAACGGCGATCCGTGTTTCCGTATTGCCTGCGTTTAATGTGCACTCAACCTGCTAGATGTCGTGCGTCAGAGATGTTCTTTTGGCCAGCACTGTCCGAAAATTCGTATGACCTGGTTTTCCATTCGAGCACGAATTAGTACCGAAATCACACCGGTGCCTGCCGTCACTTCGCGTCGAGTCCATTCATTCGTCACCTACCGTATCCTAAAATTAGAACTCTGGAACCTGCGGACTTTTATCTAGGGAAGGGCTGAATCTTGCCGTGTGTGCTTTTACTAAAATTTATTTATACCTTCGCATCCCGGTCCCATCGTAATTCACTGACAAGACGGCTGGGGTTGGGACTCTGCGCACATCAACGCATGCCATTAATACGCCTTTTTATCCAAGGCGTTGACTGCACCTAGCTACAAACGATTTCACTAGGTGGCGTGAAACATGCTGGCAATTTAGTCCCCACGGAGAAGCTTAGACGCGGCGCTGCGCACAGCTTTGTGCAACCGTGGCGGATGGCTGGACGTTCGATGTTGGCATTGTGAAGCCATTTATTCGTCCAAAAAGTTGACTCCCGTAACATGCCCCCCCCCCTCGCCCGCCCGCCCATACCCCCCACTTAAATATAGATTGCGGTTGTCTAGAGTATTGTCGGTTATCAAAACGTATCGCCCATAAATGCTCGTGTAGCCTGTTTCGATACCCCTCACAAACCCTTGCAATTCTGTCTACAATCTTGATAGTTACGAATCCGAGCCTATTGTATTGACTAACTGAAAATACCAGGTTACTTCGAAGTCTATGTACCTTAGGTTATTATTTACTTTGTTACCTTAACAACAATTTGTGCTATCAATAAAATGTTTGCTGTCGGCCATTACAGCCCGCACCCTATTTTTGTATTTTTGTTCCCAAAAATCGTCACGCAGAACTATATTACTCCCCCCCACCCATGGCAACCTCATGCGAGACGACGAACTTTAGGCAGTACACTCGTTCAGTTGTAAGGTTTCGAGCCCAGTACGTGATCCATCAACAGCATTCTTGGCGTACTTTCTATGCCAATTTTTCAACTATCGCGATATATTGGGATTCATTGTTGCGCCGAACCACTTTTCGCATCCTTAGAGAGCAGTGCCGTTGGCATCTGAACCTCATGTAGTTGGGGCTTACTTTTGCTCAGTTTTTGGACGAGACCAGTAGTATCAAACGCTGCCTGTAAGTTCTATGCGCGCATCACTTCTTTGAACCTTTTCCGGCCTCGTTAGACTTTAAAATTCGATCTTTGCAAACGGCGAAGCACCAGCGACTTGCGAGGAATGAGGCAGACTTGCACAGCATTTATTGCGCTCTCCCCAGCCATCTTGCGAACCAAAGCCAAGATGCAACCAGGATGCTTAGCTCTTCGTGGTATATTTAAGTATACCAGATTTACTACAGGAAAAGAATGCGCTGAAGTGCTTTGATGGTGGCTTGCCGAAAACCAGTCCCCCTTCTCTATCTCTTTTCTCCGCCCGTGCATCAGCCTACTGTCAGCTAGCTGGTGAAGAGATCGGAAGCGTTGAATGGCAAAGCCAAAAAACCCATATGCGCGTGCCATACGCGACTTGATCGCCACTTCATGAAAGGAGTGCTCTTACCCTCGCAGGGAAGGTAGACAGTCCTTTCTTCGGTGCGATGGTTCGCTTTTTGTGGTGCAAAATTTGAAGCCTAACATTTAGTGTTCAGTGAACACTGTCAAGAACGAATTGTGTTTCAGTCGATATGTCCAACAGGGCAACATTGCTGGCCAGTACATGGATACAGATGGAAAGGTTTTGTTCTTACTGGACGCTCTTGAATTCGGTGAGTCCCATGGCCACAGTTGCAAATGGCTGTGAAAAGACGGTCAAATTGTTGGTGAGGTGACTAAAATCTCCCGAGCATTTGCAATTGCAGACTGCTAATGTGCATTAGTTGGTTTCACAAGTCTGTGGTCATGCCATCAGAGTCTAGATCTTTCCGAGGTGCACTTGTCTAAAACTGCAGGAGGCGACATAGTAATTTTATATCGAAAAGGATTCCTCGATTTTCGGATTCGTTGTGGGAACTACCTAAAGCAGGCGCTACCGGCACGAAAGTCATCTTGAAGTTTGCCGATCCTTTGTAGCCGAAACCGGAGAAGCAGCACATCACATGGCGTGTTCTGCGACGAAAATTTGGAGCTTTACTGATTTTTTATGTTTCTTTCATGAAAGTAAATCTCCACTGATAGTGAGTACGTCAACATTAGTAGCGCACCACCTAGGGTTAGGCATGACGGCTTATGAGCCAGAAATGGCCATCCCAGTTTCCCTTGTCTTTGCCAGCAATGTTCATACGCCTGTGAGAGTAGTCGCTGCGCGGCTGCTGGCGAGGCTCGAGAGTGACAGCCCCAAGGCAGTATAGGACGAGTGGGTTCCGTTAGCGATCGGTGCGTGTTCGTCAACGAATATTAGTCGTTTGGTTGCCTCGAGGCTGTGACTGCCTACTTCGGTGATTTATTTTTCGAAGAGATCGAAGGGGAGCATTTATTGGACTAGTCCCTAATTACTGTACCTTGCGTTACAAAAATACAGGGCAGCTTTTAAGTTCGAGGATTTACCAGTCGGTTTCGTATCCTATGTTTGGATTAAGATTTAAATTATTCATTACATGCCTACTAATAACAAGTAGTAGCTAATATTTTAACATCTTTACTGATTAAACTATGCACTGGGCACACCTGAACGACTGTTCGACAGCTCTGCTCGTTTTGCCGTGTCCTGGCTATATTACCACACCATTGCAACTCCTCATTGACTCCTTTTAATACAATATGAATAGCACTCACTTATATGAGCTATGAGACCCGATCGCAGGCCTGTGGCATTAGGGATCAGCACGTATGGTGCGCGTAAACTTGGTTCCAGCCTCCGTCACCCACCACGATTCTACCAATCCCTATTCGTTTTAACCCTGCCTCTTAATTAAAAAATAACTAATATGGGAACAGAAGTAGATTGATGCTGTGCAATTCTACTAAACTGCAATTAAATTCACTTGCAACTCAGAATTGCACATTGTTCGTGACTTGCGGCGAACAAACTTCCTGTATTACTAAACTTATCTTGCTGTATTTTTCTCTTTCAGTCACACACAAACCTTGTCGCCGTTTTTCTTCTGTGCACCCCAGTCTAACCCTTTGATGTCTGCCTCTCTCTCCTCACCTGGGCCACCCCCGAGTAGTTGTTCCACGGAACTGGTGCAGTTACCTGCACCCAACGCCCTTACTCCCTTGAATTTCTTCCCCTCTGAGAACTATCAATGCCCCACCAACAAAAATGATCCGGCCTTCTCCACATTCATGTCTCGAATCTCCACCAGCCCCTTCTCTCCAGCCGTTCGGCCATCACCCCTAGCCGCGCTACCTGGGCAAAAGTTGACCGCTTCAGGTTACCCTGCTGCCCCGCAGATTATCGCCGTCCGGGACTCTCAGTGGCTGAAACTACGTGTCTGTCAGGCTTTTGCTCGCTCATCTTCAGCCTCGGCTACCACCACCAGCCAGGAAGGGGCTGGCGATGCCGGTGACGTCGGAGGCACAGGGACCGATCATTGCCCATTTGGAGCCGACTCCTGTCCACTGGCCCACCCACCACCAAATGTTAGAGTGGACCAGGACCACGTGACGGTCTGCTTTGACTTTATGAAGGTGAGTCCTTTGCTAGGGCGGAGGAGGAGGAGGAGGTGGGCAGGCCGTTGACCCTGGAGCCACTATAATCCCCTTGCGGTTTCGGCTGGCTTTTTACTAGACTTTTACAGACATTACTATAACGTCAATCCGAGTACTTGTCGATTCTAACTTTTCCTCTGTGCTTTGCGGTAGTTAGGGTTTGATGCAGTTTTAAATAACAATAATATCTTAATATTGTCCACAGATCTGTCGTTCAAGGCTGAGGCTAGCAAAGAAAATGTCGAAAAGACACAGGAATAGGAACTCCCCTCCGTTAAATTGCAGGAAGGGTCAATATTATCGAGAAATAAACCTGACCCCAATCTTAACCCTAATAACCATAAATTTAGCCGTAACCCTACCTCTAATCCTCACCTACCTGCAGAATAAAGGAGGGAGGGCAGTTCCTAACCCCTTCTCTCCCAACTGCCACTGCGGCACTACCTGTCCTTGTTATCCCACCGAGGCTGCCAAGTTTTTCACAATCCGGTCTAAGGAATTACAAAAATCAGCCAACATCATTTAGTTTGACGGTCCATAAAAATAACAAGTCCGTTATTCTTTGTTCTTTTTGTAATAATTTTTGAATACCGCAATTTATTGTCAAAATCGGTAAGTCTGAACCCAATTGTTTGTCACCTGAACGGTTTGTTAAGCGATGTGTAAATAGCGTCCCAGATAAATCTGATTTGGTGATAAATTTTGCGCAGAGCAATGGGAGAAACTGAAGTCGCTTACCGGAACAGATTTGTCCTGTTGCTGACGTCTCAAGTAGCTTGGTCGGATCTTCTTTTTCAACGCGTTTAATGCCGAACATCGCCCAGTTTTAAATGACTGGTCGAGCTAAGATATATATATATAAAATTGCTGTCAGTTGACATGTCTCTCGTTGAGGGGGACGGCCATTGTCTGGGTCCGCATTGACCTTAATTGGCGCCTTGTGTCGATAGTCATGTTTGTGTCCTGAGTGCATGTCTCCTCGTCTGTCGGGGTAGTAATTGATGCGGCGGTGATCATGATTGCGCCTTCGTCGGCCCCGAATTGTGGCGTGGTTCGGTGCATATCCGTCCTAGGTTCTCCCGCGGGGGAATTCACGTTTGGCCTAATTCCGTGTTTGCTCTTACTTTCGATGAGCTGCGCCCGGAGGGCCTGGTAGGCTGCCGGAAGAGCGACACAACGGTTGATCGACGTAGGCTCCGTGTGCCAGGGTTCAATTGTTTCCCTGGTTACGCGGTCATTTCCTCGACCCAGGATTTCGGCGTTTTGGAAGGCGAACGTGTGCCCAGAGTTTGCACAGTGTTCCGCCACCAGGGACAATGGGTCCATTCTCCTCACTGCCCGCACGTGTTCGGTAACACGGGTCTGCAACCGCTTCCCTGTCTCTCTGACGTAGTTAACTTCACAGGAGTCACATTGGATCCGGTAGATGATGTTTGACGTCTCACCTCGTGGAAGGGGGGCTTTCGATCTCATAACTAGATTCCGAATGGTTGAATACAGTCGATGGGCGATTCCGATCCCTAGCGGTCTGAGGAGGCGGGAAACTGCCTCAGAGACGCCGTCAATGTATGGCAGTGCACGCCAGACTTTTGGCTGTTCTGTTACCAGATTTTGTCTGCGCTCGATGAAGTTACGAGGGTATCCGTTGGCCATGAAGAGGCGCTGGAGGTAGCGGAGTTCTGCCCTTCTGTAGAGAGCTCGCACACAGCTGCGTTTGTGGCACAACGGGTGCTTACTGTGGTAACTTAGAATTTGGCGTATGTCGGTCGCCTTCCTATAAACCGTAGTTTTTATTTGCCCGTTGGATTTTCGATGGACAAGAACATCCAGGAATGGCAGTTGGTTGTTAATTTCGGCCTCCATTGTAAATTGGATGTCCGGGAAGACGGAATTCAGGACGCTATGGAATTTGTCGATCATTTCTCGTTTGATGATGACGAAGGTATCGTCGACGTATCGAGTCCAAAACGTTGGCCTGTAGTTTTCAAAAACCAGAGTCTCAAGCTTTTGGAGAACTGTCTCAGCGATGAAGCCCGAGAGCGGCGTCCTCCTATAGTGCACACTGTTAAGGTAAACCCGTAAAATCAACCCTGTGTTACAAGCTGGCTATCACCCCCTATAAATACTGTGAGACGCGGTACGATACTCACCTCCGACGATGGAAGCTTGTATGCTTTTGAAACGTCAAGACAATACACCTATAGTCCTTGAGATCGCCTTTTCTTCTCATTTATGTCCGGGGACACGCATCTTCGCTTCTATCAGCTATATATATATTTAAAATTCTGTTTGATTTTCGGCAGTAAGCCCTTTGAAAATGGAGAACTGATCAAGCTCTTGGAAACGTCAGCAACACACAAATTTTGTTTCCAGTGAGTAACTTTAATTTCTCAGACTATCACCCCGGAACTGTCACCTTCGCAAAGGAGTGCAATGTTTCCCGGACTCTCCCTTTGGAACCACCCATGCCCTGCATCTTATGATCTTGTAAGTGTTAGAAGTAGCACGGTCGAGGAACCAAAGGCCAAGTTTGTGAGAAAAAGGGCTGTTTGGGGCTGCCTTTATCCGGTGGCATTACTGCACCCTACTCTCCCAAAACCTGGCCTCCCTTACGACCTGCACCCTGGTTGCTTTATCTTCTACCCGTGTCGATTCAGTGTCAATATGCAATATTTCCACCGCACTTCCACGCATAAAGAATGGATTTTGGCCCTGTCGTCTCGTTTTTTTGCCGTTCTTGCCGTGTACTCTTCATGGTTTTCATTAACTAATCGACCTGCACCAGGTCTCACCTCCAACCCCCCCGCCCCCTCCAACAGTTCTGGTGCTACGGGTTATTGGACTTGGTGCGTTCGTATACTGTAGACCCCCAACTCGCTTGACGTGTGCGCCATGATGACATATCGATGTGTGAAAGTGCAAAATCCAGCGTACAGCCATTGCTATATGATGCTTATGTTATCGAACCCACTGCCATACCCGAGGTGTGTGTGTGTGTATCCGGAATTCCTTTGTGCGTGCGACTACCGACTCCACTGACAGCGTTCTGGTCTCACGCTCTTGCCAGAACCTCTAGGGCCGCGGAACGTGTCATGTTGCTGCTGCCGCTTAACGATGACATGTAAATCTCACTTCTGACATACCGCCGGATGTGCGCGCACAGACGCCGTAGTTCGCTGTTAGCACACTGCCTCCTCAATTAACTTCGCATACGCCTGTATAATTCGACGAGTGTACTGCGCAACTCAGTCTTGTAAATCCTGAACAGTTGGCCTCGTCCTCCCATTCACCCACCGCTTCCTGTTCTTGACCTCTTGGCGACCTGTATTTTGGTCAACATCATCTGATCCATGCACGCCTTAAAACCGCTTTTGGAAGTAGTTTTGTCTATCAAACGCCAATACGTCCTTTAGCCGTTCTGGGCGAACCCGGGCTGGGTGAACAAATCGTAAGCTACTCGACAGGCAGGCGAAATATGCAATAGTTCGGCGTGTGAGACCACGAGCTCGGTAGGAGGTCTTTTGCTGCTAAATTGAGACCATTAATTACGCCGGGTTTTGCGCAACCGCTACGCGTTCTCCCCTTCCTAGTGATAACGGACCAAGGCTTAGCAAATGCAGTATATATGTGTTGACCGCTTTCGCTGTATAATCATTTGTCGTTAAGACTTGAAATTGAATGACAGCATGCAGCTAACACCTTGCACTGCACTCAAATCTTACCGGAAGCATGCCAACTTGGTGAACACCCGCAGCTCAAATTTCTCAAAGCGTTAGACTTCGAGCCGCCCCTCGAAGCGCTTGACTTCGGGAAGCATTTGATATTGCGCGCTCTTACCAGAGAACGAATGACCTTTCCATCCATACGTACTTCCTACTCCATTCATTTCCATTTCCATATCTTCATTTCCACTCCATTCCACCTTTTCCGTCCATTTTACTCTCTGATTACATTTTATCCACCACCTATACTCCTGAATCCATTCCTTTCCATTATGCCTGTCCAGTTCCTTCACATCTCCATTTCCTCCAACTGTCCATCCACCTACTTCTACTCCACCACTACCACCATTCCATCAGGCTGGCTCACTCCTTTCCACCCTTCTCCATGTTTCATGTGCCAACCATCCTTCTATGCTGTTCCTCCATTTAATATTCCATTCCACTATCTATAATCCATTATTCTTTAATTCCATTACAAACTTCCTTTCCTCTTCTTGTCCCTTTCCATGACTCCTCATCAGTCCACCACGTCTCTGTGTCACAGTTTCATAGTTACTAAGATAAAGTCTACAACAGTTCCATATCCATCTTTCCATTTCAGTCATCTCTCCACTATCCTTCTTTCTTATTAGATTCGTTTATGTTTATCCACCTGGTGGGTTGGCTGTCACTCCATACCTCCATGGATCCACTGTCCTTTTATCCGTGTGTCACTATCCTACTCTCCCCCTTCACCAGGCAGTTGGTCCTCCAGGCTACTGTCCCAGAATATCTTGTTCCTCGTCGTGTGCTGAAACAGTTCATTCCTCCATCTCTGTAAACGTCTGTCTCCACACGTGCTTTTGGGGTGTGCCTCGTTTTCATTCCATTTTGTCTACGTGTCCAGGCCTCACCACCTCCATTCGTTTCCTGTTGCTGTCTCCTTCTGTGATCCACTGCTGCGTTGTCCATTTCCTTGGCTCGGGACTAGCTGCGTAGTCTCCCGGGTCCCATCTCGTCTCAGCCATGCTGTGCCTTCCTCCAGTTCGTTGGTCGTCAGGGCTGATTTATCCGTTGTTTGTCTTCGTTCTCGCCTCACTCTGTGGTCGTCGTCACCTGGTGGTGGTCCTTCCTGTCCGGTGCTGTGTGTCTCACGTCCACAGTGCCACCTCCTGTGTCTGTCTGTCCATCTGTGTGGTCCATCCATCCACCTCGTGCCTTTGTGTTCCTTGTCTCCGGCCTGTCTATGCAGTCCATCTGCATTCTGTGTGTGTCTGTCACTGTGGGTCGTTCCTTTTCCTCCATGTGCATCGTGGGCTCCTTCATTCCTCCGTCTGCGTTCCTGTGGTCGGTCCACTGCCTCCGTCGTCCATGTCCTCCTTGTGCTGTGTCCGTGCTGTTCCTGGGTCCATGTGGTCCATTGTGTGCACTGTGTGTGCCTGTCACTCGCTCACTCGTTTTCTCTGTGCACACTCTCCACATTTTGTCTCTCGTGATCGTGTGCCTCCGTCTTCTCCGTTTCCTTCCATCACTGCACGTCGCGTCCGCAGACTCCTCTGGTCCGGGTCCATTTTCCTGTGGTCCCTTGGTCCGGCTCTTCACTACCTGCAGTCCGCTCACCATCCATGTCCATATTGGCTGCAAGGTCTTTCTGCAGTCTTTCTCCCTCCAGCTCCGTGTCCAGTGCTGCTGATCCAGCTGGGGATTACCTGCGTCCTCCACGGCTGTCTGTCTCTTTTGATGTTTGCCTCCTGCCTGTCTGTTCCATCCATGTACACTGCTGGGCTCCTGCTGTTTCCTCTCGTGTTCTACTCTCGGCTTGATCCGGCTGTGGGCCTGTGTTCCTTTCTACTCTGTCTGTGTTCCTTGTGTGTGTGTTGCTGTTTCCGTGTTTCCTTCCTCGTCCTGTGATGCCTCCTTGCATGTGCCATGTGGGCTGTCCATGGTCGTGTGTTCGTCAGTTTCCTCTGGGTCATCCATTTCAGTGTCTCTGTCCCTCTGTGGCAGTCTGGTTGGTCCTCACTCTCCACTGTCTTGCTCCCGTCGCTGTTCCTTCGCAAGTTGTCACGTGTCTGTTTCTCGTCTGGGATGCCTGGCCTGTTCCTTTCCTGCCTGCCTCCTCGTGCCTCCGTCCTTTTGTCCATGTCCAGTTTGAGCCAAGTGTCTCTGTGTCCTCTGTCCACTGCTCCATGCCTCCATCATGTGCTCCTCCGCAGTCCATCGTGTCCTGCAGGTCGTTCGCTCAGTGTGTCCAGTTCGCCAGTGTCTCCTGTGCTGTGTGCCTCTGTGTGTGTCCACGTTTCCTTGCTGTCTGTGTCTCCATCCTCTTGTGCGTCGCGTGGTATCCGTCTCTGTGCATTCCTCTCCGCTCACTGCTCGCTCACTCCAGTCCACCACTCGTCACCTCCCTCCTCCTCTCTCTGGTGTCATCCGTCGTCTTTCTCTCCCATCTCTGTCTCGTTGTCTCCTCTGTCGTCTCGTCCTCACTCACTCTTGGTCCGATCTTCTCGTCTGTCCATTCCTTTTCGTTTGGTGGTGCTGTGGTGCTGTTCATTCTTTCTTTCATTCCTCCTCCTCTCCTCTCCTCCTCCTCCTCCTCCTCCTCCTCCTCTCCTCCCTCCTCCTCCTCCTCCTCTCCTCCTCCTCCTCCTCCTCTCTCTCCTCCTCTCTCCTCCTCTCTCCTCCTCCTCCTCCCTCTCCTCCTCCTCCTCCTCCCTCTCCTCCTCTCCCTCCTCCTCCTCCTCCCTCCTCCTCCCTCCTCCTCCTCCTCTCCTCCTCCTCCTCCTCCTCCTCCTCCTCCTCCTCCTCCTCCTCTCCTCCTCCTCTATCCTCCTCTCCTCCTCCTCCTCCTCCTCTCTCCTCTCCTCCTCTCCTCCTCCTCCTCTCCTCCTCCTCCTCTCCTCCTCCTCTCCTCCTCCTCCTCCTCCTCTCCTCCTCTCTCTCTCCTCCTCCCTCCTCCCTCCTCCTCCTCCTCCCTCCTCCTCCTCTCCTCCTCATCCTCCTCCTCATCTCCTATCCTCCTTCTATTCTCCTCCGCCTCCTCCTCCCCCTCCTCCCCATCTTCCTGCTCATCATCATAGTGGCGTAGGCCAAGACCCATGGCAGCCCGAGTGGACTCGCTTACGCAAAGCACACGTGCGTCTATCTGTTCCTTTCCTTTCACCGGCTTCTACGATCTCTCCTTTCCGTTCCGTCCCCTTCACTGAGTTTGATTTGCATAGGCTGCCGTCTGACGCAGGGACCCACGCGGATGAATCTGCCTGCCACTATTCCCCCTCTCTCTCTCTCTCTCTCTCCTTGCTGCCACCCCCTTACTTTTTTTGGCCGTATAATTCAGCTAGATGTCCATTATAGACGCCACTATCGCTTAACTGCATTCAAGGCTGGTTGAGCATGGCTCCACCGCCCCGGCTATCGTTACACCCCTCCACTATTCCTATGCTGTTCAGAGTGTAACTGCATACACAGGTGCTAGAGTTGACCTTTCTCCGTCATATTTTCTGCCCTCCCCCACACACCTGATCCACAACATCCACTCCATCGGCGTGTGCGTGATAATCGTCCGCCAGCCCGCATGTCAGCTGACACCCTGACTGACCGGTTGTTATCAGCGCGTGCATTTTCCTGGAAGTAAAGAGATGAGCCAACGGACCTGCATGTAGTACGCGCATCATCAGGTAGTTTTCTCCCCCACCTCGCAGTCAACCTAATTATGGCGATGGTGCCTGTGCTCACATTTTGAACGTTGTGCTGCTTTTGTCGACCCACCCACCCACCCCGCCCGGCCACTGTCTCAGTAGTTGAAGTTAATTCCACCAAGGCCTCCCCGTTCATCGGCCCCCTATTTTCCCCCATCTCCTGTCTGCTGCTCTCCACGCCGTGAGGCTGGCGCGACCACCCTAGCGCCGCAGTACTTCTTTTTCCTGCTGTGGTGGTTGCACTCGCGCGTACACGCGCGCGCGGCTTGTGTTGTTGCCCGCATCCAGCGCGTCTTACGTTGTTATCCTTTTCTATGTCGCCGCCTAACCGCCGATGCTGGCATCGCGCTGACCTTACCGATAGGCTCGGTACCTCGAAAACTGGGAGCCCTGGTACCTTCCCAACAAGTTTTGATCATTGTACTACGTGCGTGCGCACGCACGCACTCACTGTGCCTGCTTCCACTTCACCTTGACGTCTCTCCTAGAAGCATCCCCACTCCACTTGCAGTTTCCTGCCTGCCTTTTGCTCTCTTCCTCCCAATTTCCGCTCACCATGGATGCCTTGCGGAACGCGTTATCAGCTGCTACCGCTGTTGCTACCGCTGCACCAGCTTGGATACCGTTAAACTAAGTGGTCTCTGAAGGTTCCTTTCTGCAAGCTAACAGTTTTGAAAAAAAAACCATTTTATTGTTCGGCTCTTGTATGTATGATCGTTTTGCAGGGGATGCTTTTTTAGCATAAACTCTGATTATTTCAACCACCAGACGGTCAGATTTGAACCATGAAATTTGTGGTCCTCCGTCTTAACTGCTTGGCGATGGTCATCGTCGTCAGTTTTTATTTGAGGCCTACATGATGGGTGAAGAGCTTTGATGGTTGATATTACGATATGTTCGCCGTGCATGTTCTCCGCATTGTTTTTAGGTAGAACATCATGATTGCGCGCGCGCTTACAGGCTGGGTAGACGTCCCTCAAGAGGAATGTGTTTATAAGTAGGTTAAATGATGTTCTTATTGATGTGGGGTTCAGCTATGGTATCTAGTATATCGAATGCCCCATCTTTTGTGTCATTTCAGGGGTATGCGGACTGGCCTAGCATGGTTGTTTTACTCGATTGACTTACGTGGTCGCGTAGCCTCAGTGATTGAGGATTTATCGTGCTAAGGTTGCCACTAGGGTTTCAACCAGGATGATCTGGTATCGGAACGCGCGTTCACAGTACAGGCAGCCTAGGAGGTATTGGGCAAAGTTGATGGTCATCCTCGGTGTAACGCCCACGTTTTTGTTATCGTGGCGAGTGCGGAATGCCCCACAAGGAAAATACGAGCTTCAAATGTACTTTGAGACGGTAGCGCTGCTTTTCTATTCCGACGTTTGCATGAATGTGTTTTGTTGGCTCCCGGTTTCCGACCCAAAGGGCCTCGTTTGCGCTGAGGTGGTGACCTAACTACTGAGGAACGTGTGTTCTATAGCCTTCGGATACAGGCGTCACACTGCTTTAGTCGGTGTTACCTACAGACGCTGACAAATAGGCCGGTGCATCCGTTGTATATCTTTATTTTCCGAAGGAAGCTCTGTTCTCTAAGTGATACCTTTTCGGCTTGTACCGATCTATCCAGACCACTGTTCTCCAACGTAGTCCTTCAGCCCCATGATAGGTCTTTTCTAGAGGGCTTACTAATCTCCATTACTTTTATCTGGACACACACTTGGATTTTGGCGAATGCCTCCCGATCACCTATGCGATAAAAGACAACAGGAGTGAACACAGACACTCAATTAGTGGATGCTGAAAACAGCGACACTAACACTGGCTACGCCCTCCCACCTCCAGCCATTCGTACCACTCCAAATACGGAAAGGGTGGTAAAAATGGTTTTGCTGGTGGACCTTTTAAAGGGCTGAAAATATGCAAAATGTCCAGGCTTCACCCGTTTACCATCGTTCCCGTGTTAGAGGCGGTCTTGCGCCAAGGCGTTGGGAGGAGGAGTGTACACATGCATACCTGTTGTTATTTATCTCGTCTCAAAAATATAATTACAGCACAGGTCCACGCCAGCGGAGTTCTTAACCACAATCTGTGCGATAAGAACATTTTCCAGCCCCATTGGGGCAGAGGGGGAAGACGGCTTGACAGCCATGGTAACAGTAACGCCATTCACCCAGGCGGTGCACACAGGCGCGTAATTTTGGTGCATAAATGAAGGAGGCAGACTGCGGCTGCATTCATCGGCTTAAGTGCTTTTCTGTGCAAGTATTTGGCCGAGGGACGAAGGAGAAAGCGCTGAGGCGTAATGGTGGGTACATAAATTACACACGGCTTCACAGAGCAGCGGACGAGAATGGGACGCGGCAAATCTTCTTTGTGTCTGCACACTGCTGCCTCGAACGCACCGACACGCACACTTCGTTTGTGGGATATATATATATATATATATATATATATATATATATATATTATCAACAAATATCTCAAGTCGCTATGCGACTGCCCGCGAGGGCTCTAAAGTGAGCTCCAAGGCACAGCGGAACATCAGTGTTCCTTAACCAGATCTGTGAACACCACACTTTCATATATATATATATATATATATATATATATATATTCCGAATGTTCGAGAATATGCGAGGCATAGGAACTTTTATAGAAGACGGGAAGGCGTTCTCTGGGACCACATGTTTATTAATCCGACGTTTCCAACTCACGCGAGCCCATCGTCAAGGCATAAAAGAATGTACAGCTCACTGAATATTTAACTCACCTCTGGTGAGTATGACCTTCATCAGTGCCATTGCTTTGTTCGCGCAGGGCCTGATATGCAGCTGGCAGATCGATATGTCTATTGATCGATTCCGCGGTCGAGTGCCACGCTTCGTGCAGCAGGCGTGAAATTCGGTCGTCTGACTGGCCCAGTATTCTCACGCTGCCAAATTCAAAGTCGTGCCCTGGCGACGACGCGTGAGCGACCACCAAGGAGAGTTTATCCTTCCGTCTCACAGTAAGCTCGTGCTCGTGCATTCTCGTGCATACCCGTTTTCCGGTTCCGCCAACATAATTGGCTCGGCCACAATGGCAGTCTATTCGGTAAATGACGCCGGATTTTTGGTTGAGGGGGATTGTGTCTTTAGGTTGCATGAGTTGCTGGCGGATTGTAATAGTCATAGTCATCTTTCTGTTCCATTGTAAACCAGAGAAAGCTAGCACTATTTGCTTTTTTCTGACGGCACTGAACTACGCCTCCGCCTTCTCCCCACACCAAACGTGGGCGCATTAAAGGACAAGACAGACTCCTGTGTTGTGGTGCGGGGAGGGTGGAGGAGGACAGACTAATCGTCTTGTTTTGGATCCACCTACACACAGTATTTTTTTCAACCGGCACACACTTTTATGTAGGATGGATTTGGAAATGGAAAACGGTAGAAACTGGCATTTAGCGGGTGGTAACCCCCACTGGACGCGGTGCGTGTACGTTTCGGTAGACGTAGAGGCGTCCATGGCTCGACTTGCATCTGCCGTTCTCCCGAAGCATAGCCGACTCTCCCCTCCCCCCGCCTTCTCTCTCACTCAACTTCACCGCGACTTTAACCCTCTCTTTCTCCCCCCACACACACTTCTCTTTCTCTGCACCGCCCACTAAATAGTTATCGATTTCTCGTTTTAGCAGCACAACTTTGCATTAACAATGATTGTACCGCGCAGTCTTGTGAGCTTTCTGTCTATGTGTGATAGCATCGCCTGCAATGCACTGGCATATACTCAATCGCCGTTTCTCAAGTAAATGCGAAAAACAGGGGTAAGGTTCACCTTCTCCTCCGCTCCAAATCTCCTGCTTTGGTGTGTGGTTAAACGGTACTTATGTGCGCGTCTGTCCGCCCGCCCGTCTGCCATCTTACCCTCACGGACTATCGGCTTTTGTGTGTGTGTTTGCGCACGCGCGCGTGCGTGCGCCTGCATCTAATTGTTGTTCACGGCAGAGTATGAATGTGATTTGTCCCTTTTTCAACCTTGACTACCAGCTTGCTATTACTGTTAGTAAAAAAAAACAGCTTGCCAGTGGGTTTCGCTACCATGCCCATTTTCCACTCCCACATTCCCCACCCCCACTCACCCCCACACTTTCAGTCTAGCTATCATTCGTAAAACAAGGGCGCTGTGCTTCCCATCACGGGGTTGTTTTTGGTTAACTGACCACTTTTTTCCGCGCTGCTTGCTCTGGCGTATTTAGCAAACAAGGTTGATATCCGAGCTTACCCAGTTATGCGCCAATCGGTTCTAAAACTGCAATTGTTTGTGAGACAGTAGATGGGTTGCACATTTTCATTGGATTAAAAATAGGAATGGGGTTTGCACGGCGTTGTCCTCTCCTTGCATTCAAATTGGATTCAAACTGCAATATGAGAAGACATGGGTTTGAGTATGGCCGCGATTTGCCCACGGCACAACTTTGCTACTTCGTCCTCACGAGTGTTTGTATTCGTCCGTCCAGTCGGCCGGACGGGATTGGACGGATAGGAGTATCCATGGAGGAGTAGTCATCGCGGAGGGCTGGTTGAGGTGCACTGGTGGCTGTCATTATGTATTTTGCCATGTGGATACGGAGGTCTGAACCCTATGCGTGCTACAGCCTTTTGCGGCAATGGATGAAGCCGTTGAAAAATAACTAAGCGCGTGAGGACCGACCACCGTGCTCTTCTACCCTCGACGCAGAAGCAGCAGTGCTTGGCATGAGGTTTTAGTTAGAGGAGGTGAGAGAATTGCATAGCCTTGGCCCCACTGCCCCTTTCTGCAACCTTCATGCTCCAATGTCAAGACGACTGGATCTGAGGGCGGAATCGGTCTATGGCGAATCGCTCCCCCCGCCTTGTTATGCGTGCTATACTCGTGCCCCAGCTATGCTACTCAGGCCGCCTTCGATCCGCCGTCTTCTCATTTGGAAGGGTAGGGGGCATTACCAACCCATGGGATTCCTCGAAAGAAAACAGACATTGTCGGCGGATAAAATCGAGCCGGAAGGCCGCGAACACGAAGTCCATCAATTCGTCTCTAGAAGGAATACCGACAAAGACGGGGATGACCTTCTTCGGATTAATGCGCGTTCTCACCACCCCTTGCCGACATAACTGGAAAGTTGTTTGGGGCAAGTGTTGTAGAACAACGCATCACTCGGCAGACTGACCAGGAAGGGATACCTGAGTGCTGGGTCTAGGATCTAGACAGTTGTTACATCATGTGGTCTCTAGTAAGTGCCGAGTTTGTGCATTAGTGAAAATGAGACGGAAAAAGCATGCTGGCGTTTCTTTTGCACGGATCGGTCTCCTATCGAATTCCTCGCGAACAACTGCACCCCAAACGTCACTGATACTGTGTCTAGCAACTTGAATTTTGGACATGAAGTTCAAACACTGTCCCGTCCAGGAGACTCTTCATGTTTATGGATCGTGATGTCCTAAGGTTGTTGGTTTATTATCCACACTCGTCGTTCCTTTTGCGTTTTCGTGGTCCCTAACTCGCTATGAGGCACATTTCAATACAGGAGAGTCCAACGGTCTTATAGTTACACGCGTGTGCTGAAAGAAATCCACAAATGCAGCATCTCCCCTTCCATCTCCATCTCAGCATGAGTTCACACCACTGCCTTTTTGTTTTACCGCGCTCACCCCTGGCCTTCTCCGCTCTACGTATTCGTAGAGACCTGCTCACTCTCTTTTCTTTCCACCCCGCTGTTCTCTGCTTTCCACGCATCTGCTTCGTTCTGGAATCCAGCTTCTCTGCTTGTCACCCGGTGCGGTATCCTCTCCTCTTGCTGGTGTCTCCGCCTCGAACCAACCAAATCCTGCGCTCTACATGGCGGCCCTGATGGCAGCTGCAGCGGCTCGTCAACAACAGACGACACCCACCGGGACGTCCACCTTTTCGGATAATCTGGCCGTCAGCATCGCTTCGATGTCCGCCGATAGGGCTGCCCACGCGGCTGCATCGGCGGTCAACCAGGTCAACAGTCCCGGTGGTGGCGGGGGTCAAGTTGCTGGCCGGAAGCGGGAGGCCATTTCGGGAGACGCCGCAGCCTCTGGGGATGGATACGGGGTGAGTAGTCTACCCTTCTTCCAGGCGTTTCTTCAACTGACAGAACTAGCTGGAGAGCCCCAAAGTGCCTCCGTTCGACGTGCCATTGAAGTCCCACTTTAAGCTGAAAGCATACTGTCCTCTGAGGGCGAGGTCCGACAGAAATTGCCAACTGTATTCATTAATTTGTAGCCAATTTGAAAAATTTTTAAACTGCTAGTAAGCTTATATTTCGGGCCTCAGTTGTGGATGCCTTATATCACCGCCTAAACAGTATACTGGACTAGGAACCGCCCCGCTAGCTTACAATTGGTGGCCTTACGGTAAATTTCAGGAAGAGTAAATATACCCGTGTCTTAACGCTAAAACGAATAGTAACATGAAACCAAAATGTCACCCTACCTTTAACCTGAACCCTACAGTTAACACGATACTACCCTTAATCCTTAGCCTACTCTTGACCTTAACCTCGAACTTATACCTAACCCTAAACTTAACCCTACCTCTCACCTTAATCCTAAACATAATTTCCTTGGAAGTTAGGGCAAAAACGCATTCATTGTGGGCGGTTCCTTTTACCCTGTCCTGTTTAGGCGCCATGCAAGACATCTAAATATTGCTGGCAAAAGCATTGGAGACTGGTGGGACTCAAGAGTGAGACACAAAACAGAGTGGAACGAGTGAGTTCCGTTAGCGATCGGTGAGCGTTCACCAAGGAATACAAGGCATCCTTACCTGACAGTCTTCTGGAACTTGCGAAATGTTGACTGCAATGTTGAGATATGCGTAGAAGACTTTATACTCTTGGCGTGGAAAAACCCCTTCTCACCCGCGGTTGGTAGTATCCACAGTTTTTAATTAAGGTCACTTTTTAACCCACTCCAGGAACTAATATACCTATAATTTTTTTCCTTGCTGGAATAGTTATGCCTTTCGCGGCATAACTGACCGCTCAAGACGAAAAAAAGGAGTATTTAAGCACTCCAAAAAAGATGGTTATTCGTATATTTTGCTTAAGAAAGAATGCATTCATGCTACATCTGTTTGAAGCAACAGTGGCAGCTTTGATTGCCTCTTTAAATGCCAACTAGGTTTTTTTATTGTCTGCAAACCTTTATTTATAAGGTTTGGCCACCTCCGAAACGCGCCAACACTATGCCCAACGGTATATCCGATGGTCGATCTTCCGTGAAGACAAATGGTGGCGAAGCTACCGACGCCACTGCCTCAGAAGCCGGTGCGACCACAAGCCTAGGCGAGACTGGCTCCATCCCAGCCGGCGGCACCTACACAGTTGCTAACTCCACCTCGGGCGCTTTTGTTGGTGGCGGTGTCAACTATGCTGGCATTTACAACATGGCTACCAGCGCTGCCCCCGGCCCCATGTCTCCCTCTTCGCTCGCCGCCTACACCTCTACCACCGACCCCACCAACTCCCTGGCCAATGCGCTGGCCTTCAACAGCATACTACACAACAGCAGCAGCAGGCGCAGCAACAGCACCTGGCGGCCGCCGCCGCAGGTGGGGTCGGCGCTCTCAACCACCTCGGTGGTGGTGTACCGCCGACGGCAGCCGGCGCCACCAACGCACTTACACTGGCTCAGCAGCTGCAGCAACAGCAGGTCTGCATGGCACTGCTGCGCCTCCAGCAGCAGAATCAGCTGGCGGCCATGGCAGCTGCCGGCGCTGGCGGCGCTTACCAGACTGCCGCTCTCACTCAGTCACATCCACTGTTCTCAAACTTTGCCTATTCAGCTGGACTTTCTGATCCCCGTGAGTCGCGCACCTCCGTGCGCTTCTTTTTCCGTCTACTCGCCCCCCCCACCACTCCCTTAGCGGGTTTATCTGACGAGGTGTTAAAAAGCAACACCTAATTAACTGCATCCACTGTCAAGGTAGGGCATCACCTTTCCCCCCTTAGGGTATTTAGTATCAGTTGAGCTGCATTCACAGTTTAGAATACAGGGGTAGTGCGACGCTCACCTATGGGAACAGACTTCCCGTAACATGATTGGTGAACGCCCTGCTACAACTGTTAGTATACACCATCGGGTGCTGCAGCACCTTGGGTTGGATATGGATGGCTGATATGATGGCTAATGAGCCATAAATGGCCATTCCAGTCTGCATCGTCTTTTTCGGTAATGTAGTTTGGAATACTTCGAGATCACCTCGCTGCCCAATTTAATTCGTCCGCAATGATACACATGGGCTGCATTGTAGCAGTCACTGCAAACCTCCTCGCGTACTGGACACCTGTCCGGCCAGCCTTCCTCGGAGGTTGCGAATGGTAGGTCTGGTGTACTGAAGAAGAATATAAGGTTAGGATTTGAAAAAGTAGACTCAATCGTTGTGACAAGCATTTTATTTGTTTGCAAAAATAAAGAGCGGAGAGTGAAAATGGACTTGTTACACAACCGCAGGCGGTGTTCGCGTCACCGATTGCAGAATACTCATCCGCAGTTGGTGAGTGCGTCCAGGTGCTTGATTGGTAATTCTTCGGACAAGTCTTTCACAAGCATCTTCGCCGTGCCCAAGCCCGGCTCGATTGATCACTAAGCGGTTATGTCAAACGCTCTACCAGTTTCCTGACGGGTGCACGTCCTGTTAGGCTTAATTACTGTCAACGTGAAAGAAGTAGACAGTTTCAGCTACCTCGGGGCGAGACTCCCTACCGAATGGACAGACTCAGAAGGAAATTGTCCTCCCAATCGATGCTACTACTCACAGGATTTTTGAAATCCTTAGAAGGTATCTACTGATTCGACACGATATCTACATAATCACAAAGATCCGCGTGTACCAACCAGCCGCCACCACCACCACTACCTTCAGCCGCCCAGACCTTGCGGATGTGGGGGGGGAGCGAGTGAGTTAGATGCGGCGAACGTCTCTCCCATTGTAATAGAATTCACACGCGAGTCGTTGTTGTTCCCTCTGCCTGGCGGTCATAGTCTACATCGATTCCAACGATGGCGAGATAACCTGTCACAATGGGTACACCGTCTTTATGGATAGTTCTGCCATCAGCTGCATTTGTACCACGAAACCTCTTCCCCGCTCCAAGTTTTTTAGCTTGAAAAGCACCGAACAGTCTGGGACGGTATTCGTTTTAGGAATCGAGGTGTTGACTGAAGGCCGGGTTGGGTGGGTTACCGTGAGGCTGGATAGAGTATGGAATCGTTTTGTCAGCATGTGCCCCCACTCCTCTCCTTTTATGATAGTGTCACTAAATTGACTTTGCTGTTATCACCCTAACAACAAGAAACCATCTTTGAAAATATGTACCAACCAAAACATTTAGTTGTGGAATGCCATTGACTGCCGGATTTTTAGTTTCCATCAGCCGCCACTAATTGGCACATCCTGCGCCAGTCTTTTATTTTTCCTGCTGAAAGAATGATCTGTTGTGAAAATGTTTGTGCTTTCCGGCTCCCCCGAACCTTTTAACCGAATCGCTATTCATATATCCGCCAGTATTGCCTATTCAGAGTAAAGAATCAATGTCCACGTCCTCTCGGCTTTTGAATGTTATCCTGCTTCAAACAAGTCGATGCGCGAACCATCGCGTCAGCAAGGTCGCGCCATTAGGCAGGTCACTTAGTGACGAACTGGGCATAGACGACATCTGGTCTTAATGTCTGTCAATGAATATTACTATTACTACGCCTATTTCTCTTTGCACCGCATCGCGCTCGCATTTGGTGTTTTTTTAAATTTTAGTGAGTCTTCAGAGTTCTGCCCCGGGTCTCTCAGCAAACGCCTACGCCCTACAGAACCAACCCATTCTCACCAATGTGGCCTACATAAACGATGAGGGTCAAGTATGTTGCCAAGTCACTTTCGCTAGGAATACAATTTTTTTGTGGTTGAAAAAACCCACGAGTTTGGATGAGTTCCTTATTACGTAGAAATCGCCCTTGAAGCTGGGCCATGTTAATAGGGGGAAGGGGGAGACAAAGGGAACTCGATACACCAGGTTCCTCAGTAATGCAATCAGCCTTTTATTACTCGGCACGGCAATGCGCCATAAAAGACAGTGCTATCCGGAGCCTTTAATAGATGCTAACCACTTGAATTCTTCATTGAAACTTATTGAAAGTGTGGAGGTGAAGGTATCTCGCGGAAGAGGGAATTAAATAAGTCCCAGTCAGCTGCTGCCTCAGGTTTCACTGTCCTTGCCGATCCCCGTGTCAGAGAATTTTTACCGGCGCTAAACATGGTCAGGCTTCCTTTTACGCAAACGACAAAATTTGCTCGGACAGACAGTACTATTCCATCAGGAATGGGCTCACACGAATCCATTGGCTTCCCTAAGCAAACGATCTCCATACTGCGAACAGGCAGCCACCTACCAGGCCGAATTTGGCTGATTTATAATAACAGAGGGGAAGGTCGACAGAGAATGCGGGTGGGTTGATACAGTACTGTTTTAGACTTATTCTACCTTCCTTCAGCCAATAATAAACCCTGACCACCAACTGAGACCAGAATGAATACCGGGTCTGCAGCGACAGAGGCTTACAGGTGGTGAGGCACTGATGATCTTCAGTTCGATGAAGGGCTCATGGACCATCTGCTAGACCCCGTCTCTGGACAATCTATGTCGTTTACGGGCGTATGTTCGTGTCTCTAGTCACAGCTGGTGGTGAGGCATATGGTTAAATGAATGGAGACGGAATAGGCTCTGGACAGTTCTGCATCAATATGCCCGCATTCTCGGTCGAACTATTAAACTGGATGGTAAAGACTCGACCTCGTTGTGCTTAGACTGTTCGCTGTTATCGTCACGAACCTCATATTACAAGAAAATGCACCATAATCACTAGCTAGTATGTGCTATTCATACCTGTTCGGGCTCGGCAACTACTGCTCCGGACACCTGAGCGAAACCACCTGCCCACTAGTTATGTGCAACGAGCCTGGAGTCATTGATTGCCACGTAAAAATTACACTTCCACTGAAGCGTACTTTGACGCCAGCGCTGACTCGAGTGTACCATCTGGGCCGAAAACACTCCGGTGCTTCTTTCGACCGCGAGGACAATTAACGGGGTGGACTTTACACCAGCCTATAAACACCTACCGGGCCTGGTTCTGCGCGCCGCGCCTTGTGAGGCGCTAACACCAACAGGGTAGGTGCACACTAGGGTTGCCGCACAAGTACACGCACACAGAGTTTTGCTCGCGAATCCTTCTGTTTTAAGCTTAGTAATTAGGAGAGTTACTGCACTCTGCATGCTGTTTAATCGCCTAATGTTTATCGCTTTGTAGCTTCTGGAAAGCCTACCCGTATGTCGAGACTTCAAGGCTGGCAAATGTCACAGGAATGCGGATTGTCGCTACGTGCACCTAATAGATGGTAAGTTGCTAGACCCCCCATCTTTTTGCCTTCCCTCATATCAGAAAGCTTTCCCTTTTGTCTGCAGTAGGTGTTCTGTCTATTTTCTGAAGGGGAGAGTGGAGTGTTAAGCGTGGATATATGTCTCATTAAGTCGTTTCCATCATGAAGAGCTGTCCTCCTCCCGCCAGGAGTAAGCATCGCGTCAAATTTAAAACAAAAGGCATGCGTGCCATCTGCGTGGATCCTTTTGGATATCTGCTTGCCTCAAACGGTTTCTTTTAAGCCAACCCTGCTGCCGCCTCTCCCCCACAGAGACCCGGATGTCCGAATGGACGAAGTACTTCGAGGACGTCGTAATATCCTCGCAAAATGCCCCCCCCACACTCCGCCTCCCTACTGGAGGCAGATCGGGTTAATCGTATCCTCGTTCTTCCTCCGTAAGCCTCCCTGCCGTAAACAATGACTTCGAACTGAATTCCAAACGGGAAACGACTCCTTAGCATGTAAGCTGCACTGAATAATGCAGTTGAACTGTGGCAGTGAGCTTAGGAGGCGAGCTCGTCCAGCAGGCGATCGTGCTCGGTGCAACTAAAACGGACCATAGCCACATTCAATTCTCCTCTCTTCGTCTTTGGGCAAACATTTTATACCAGCGTCTCACAAAGTGCGTACTCAACAAGTGTTATCTGCAAAGTCATCAAGATCTTCACTCATGGTTTTCGATGCGGTAATACTGCCAGGCGTGGTCGGGACACTCGTCTGCGTAAATGAAATACCCGTTAAAAGGCTAAGTCATTGCGGGGTAAGGATGGCTTTTATGACCCCCGTAACAGGGAATGAGCTCAGGGACTGTGCGCACTGCAGGTGTCTTGGCGCCAAATTCCAGAGGAAATTCGGTTAGTGTTAGGGGTGTAGTTATGGTTAGTGTTAACTGTAAAGTTGGATTTAAGATGAGGACTACAGTTTAGGTTTATCTTAGGGCTAGTGTCAAGATTAGGACATGGAAATATTTACCCTTGCTGAAATGATGCGCAGGTCTACCTTTATTCCAGTGTCCTGTTTAGGGGGTGGGAGATATATAAGTAATCCTGGTAAGCATGCAATATGCAACTTCACTCAAGGAACAAAGGATAGGTCAGCGTGTAATACGGGGCCGGTGGTAATAGGGGTTTTATGAGTGAAGAAAAGGAGAGTGCCAACCTACTCCTAACCCCATCCATTGTTTTCGTTAGGGTTAGCATTATTTGCCGACTTAGTAGTTTCGCACCTTAGTTTGGTGCCCCGACACTTGCAGTTTGCGAGATCCGGTTGCTTTACGTCACGCCGACCGCTTTGTGCGATATCATTCGTAGCTGACTTGACCCCTGGACGGGAGCAAGAATGAGGCCGTCTATGCACGATCTTTCATTACCACAGTAAAACTGATGCATCTTGAAACTACAGCGGCGTCCTGTTATTCACCGTTTGGAAAGTTTCCATTTGACCCGATAATTCAGTCCTCTTACTGCCAACGAAAGATTGTGCGACCCTATTAACCCGGCAACGAATGCTAACCCTAAAGAACACGATGGATAGGGTTGGGCTGGTGTGTACTAAGTTCGCGTATGACACACGTTGATCTTTGTCCACTGAGTAGGTCGCACATTGCGTTCTTGCCGTAATCCTTACCCATACCGGTAGTACGAAATTACGAATGTTACCGGCTACCCAATAAGATTTCAACCGCTTTGCCATTGGATGACTGGAGTTGTCCGCTCTCGCTTCCGGAACCTATGTGAGTCACAGTCTCGTCGTTTTTTGGACTGATGTGCGCTCTAATCGGGCTTTCAAAACGTCATTGATGCTCTGGGGGGGGGGGGGGGAGTAAATCCTTCGTTCAGCAGAGTAGTTTAGGAAGAGTACTCAGTAGGAACCGTCTGACATCACAGCTCCGACGCCGTAATGAGGAGTGGCCTTGTTTGCTGCCCAGGTTTCATGTCTTTTGCACCTACACGTGCTACTTTTACGAGTAATCAGCCCTCAACCAGACAATGGTTCTATCGTTGGATGTTACTGGCCCCTTCTTTGCCAGGCTATATAATGGGAGGCGATGTTTTCCGGCCATGAGCTAAGGCCATCCCTCCACGTGCATGTCTGACATAATCGAAACCCCTGTTGACACTCAGCCAGTTCGCTATATCACGGAGTCAGCCAAAGTCCTGCTTGTTTCTGATAGAAGACGAGCCAGGGCCAGTTAGAGCGGTCCCACACTGTTACCTTCTCGAGTGTCGACCAAGTTGAGTCATCTGGTAAGCAATCGCAAAACGACATATTTCCACCGGAGACCTTTGCATGTACAAACGCACACACACACACGGCACGGCAGTTCGACCGTCGATTTCGACGATGTCCACCGTATGCTCCATGGAAGGGTGGAGCAGGGACGGTGACTTGCGCGTGATTTAGTTTAAAGTGATAGTAGACTTGCGCTGCATCTACCGCACTCTCTCCTCCTCCCCCACCTGAGCCCGGTGTCAAGACAGAGTCAAGAAGACCGGAGGCGGGAGAGGACGCAGGTGGCGGGCGCGGCCGGGTCCCCTAAGTCCTAGCCGCCCCTAGGCGTGCCACCACACCTCCATGTTCGGCATTCGTTATGGGAGCGCAAACCGAATAACGCATGCCATGCCCTAATGTGGCCCCCGTGTTGGTCCAACGCATCTACCACGTGGCCCGTTTAGGGGGGCACAACACACACACACACACACACAAAACTGTTTTCTCCCAGGCTTTATCAGTTCTATTCACAGTATAATAGCATTCCGGAAGGACAAGGGAGACTGGAATGGCCATTTATGGCTTCTTACCTGTCATTAGCCAGCCATGCCCAACCCCAGGATTTTACAACCCCTGAGGCGCGAACCACCGACCTGTTGGTTATCAGTTCAAAACCCTAAACATTAATCCACGTTTCTCGATCACTTGCCTTTATTAATCTCTATCTAAGTCCACTCCTTCTGTTTTTTTTTTCTGAATAGAAAACGTTGAAGTGAATCAGGGTCGGGTGACCGTGTGTCGAGATGCCGCGAAGGGCCGATGTACCAGAGTTCCCTGCAAGTACTACCACATTCCGTTGTTTGCCATCTCGGCGAGTCGGAGTCTGGCACTGAACTCGGCCTTGGCTGCTGCGGCGGCCGCGGGCGGCGTGAACAGCGCCGGGGTAACTGGAAGCACCAACCTGTAATTATCGCCCCGCCCGTCTGCCTCTCTGTCCAGCACTGCCATGTCGTCCGGCCGGGCGCGACGCCCTGCTTGGTGTGGAGCGACGACCACAGCGCTACTGATCCCTGCGTCTTCCCTTAGAGTGCCTTTGACGAGTTATGTTTGTGTGTACCTCTCTATCCGCCCCACTCCCCTCTTTTCTTCCATTTTGAACTATGCAGAGAAAAATTTTGAGTTACTGATTCTGGACAGATATACACCCACGCTTTGCCTGAAGTACTGTTCTTCCATTGACCGGAACCACCCACGTGGTCTCAACGGCAGTGAATACATAGAAAACTGTACTGCTATTTTGATGGCAAATATTGTAAACTTAAGACATCACTGTCTGTCTTGGTGGATAATTTGAGCCTCCGTCTTCCGGGTCTTTTTTTGGAACACTGCTGACTGCATGTTATCGACTAGGGACACCAAGAGATCCGTCTTCCACGCTGTCTTGTGTACTCTGACTTGCAGGTCTTTTTGGTCTACTAATTTTTTAGCACCTGTGTACTCACGAGTATTTTTCTACGTCCTGAAATTCGGTTTTGTTCTGTCTTTCTTGTGGAATGGAAAGGCGTGTCAGATACCTTCATACTCCACGGTCTTTGAAATCTCGCCCCCAGTGGGTTTTGGTGGGAAGACGATGTGCCCCAGGGATGGCATCCGTTTTCCCGAGAAGACCCTGACTGCATTTTTGAACCTGCCCCCAGGCGACTTGATCTCAGCTCATGATGATAATCACATTTAAGGAGAAAGTAAGAAGAATATACCGTTAAATTCTACTGTCGTGATGCCCGCGACTGAAGATCTTAATTGAAGTTAACATAAACCCATAAACCTATGTATAAAGCATAACACTAAACCCCTAATCCTAACCTTAACCTCTAATCATAACACTGGTCCCAATCCCAATGGGACCATATGGGGCCACATATCAGATCGTTACCTATGCAAAGACCCCAACTGCATTTTTGAGCCTGCCCAGAAGCATTGGAGATTGCATTATAGATGAAACTTTTGGTTGGTGTGGTTTTAATTCATAAGGACATTATATTTATGGTTTGGTAATCGAAACAAGAAGCTGGATGGCGGAGTCGTGTGTAGGATCTCAAGCTCTCAGCGACGCGGCGGATGATCTGATTAATAAAATAGCGCCGGTCGACTGAGGGTTCGTCTTCGCGTCGTCTCTGCCTCCTTGATGACTCAATGCCGTAACGCTGACTGCATGCGCCTCCGTCACTTGGAAGAGGTCCGCTGTGTACCGAACAGGAGACTTTATGGTCGTCTGGGCAACCTAACATGGCTCTGGGGAGGCGTATATGGGTTTATTCTGTGCGCATAGCTCTAGATGACGGCGCCCACTCGCAGGTGTGGTTTGCTGTGTTGTCGCTTCCAGCTCACGTTCATGGGATGTGGAAGGATGCTATCTAACTTGCCGTTACCTACAGTGAATTTACCGGCGATGTGGTTCCTGAGGCAGCCGTGTTCACTAAGCTAGTTGTGCAGTTCGGCTACAAACATAGGTTCAGAAAATCGGTTGCCGAATATGCCGTAGTGCTGTCTGTCGCTTGCAGAGCTGGCCGATGGCTCAAAACCTGTGAGAAGTTGGTTGGAATTACTACTTTCTCATCTCGTCTGGTTTTCAAGGCTGAGATGTCTTGAAGGAGAGGATGTATGTCGGCGGATTGCCGAAGTGGACGAACTGGTCGTGGATTGTCTCCTGTTAGGAGAGGAAATTTATTAACCAATGGCAGGTTCCCACAACCATCTCGCTGCGGCTGGTGCGTCGCAGACATTTAAAGGGTGAATGTTTCTTGGGGGCCTAATATAGTGCCTGCAGAAAAAAACTGGCACTAGAAAGGTGTTGAGCTTTACTACGAGTACCAGTAAAATCGCCAAACCAGCCTAGAAGAGTGCAAACAGCGAGCGAGGCCGGCCACAACCATGCGGATTATGCTAATTCACCTTTGGTTTTGTGGGCGGTGCTCACGACAGTCAGTGCGTCCGAGAATATGAGCCTCCTCGTACTACGGGGTATTGCGTTACTTTCCCCAATGATTGGGGCTCGTGTTAAGGTAGGGTAGTGGTTGATGTTGGGGTTTAGAGTAAGGGTTAGATTTAACTATACGAACAGGGTTAGTGATAGGGTTATGCGTCAATAGTATTGGCCCTTCCTGGAATTTTGCGCGAGGTCCTCTGGTTTAGCGGATGCGGGATGATATTGTCTGCATCTCTCACGTCTCCAACATCGATTATTTCAACAGAATCCTGCTCGTTAACTGTGTCGTGGCACTATAATCTGCCCTTAGCCGCATAACCCACGCATGTGCCGAAAATCCAGATTAAAAATAAAAACCGTGAAAAATGAAGATCCGCCTAACCAACATTCTTGGTAGCTAACTGAAGAGGCAGATAAATGAGGTTAAGAAGGAGGGGGTAGCGTCGAGTCTCCCTTTTCACAGCTGTGGTTAAGTTTGACCCAGAGAAGATGTTAGACTCGACGTCTTGAGTGTTCAAGAATGGAAATCACACTGCGCAATGAGCGCAGGGTATGAAGTGGAGCATAGCACCAGCAGTAGATGATATAAGAACAAGTAGTATATCTCACGCCATAGGCCAGACCGGTGAGTCTCATGCCAAGTAGACGTATGGTAGAATCGGCTTGTGCTGACAAGAGCTTTCCTACAGTCCTTTGCTACGTCATCGAACTTCATAAAGAGGTTTAGGAAAATGTAGTTAACAGGTCTCGGTTGGGAATTGTATCTCGGAAGTGCAACCCACACGTCGGAACCAGGCGAATGTTCAAAGGTTAGGCTCTGACCAAGGTTACGTCACACACACTTTTGACACAGAAACTTATCAAGCGGGATTCTTAGCTCGCACGAATACGTCTTGCTGCCTCCCACCGTACCTTCTCATCAAGAACAGCGCCATTAGTTGTTCGGAGAAGGAATGCTGTGAGAGTTCATATACAGAGGAACCGCAGTTTACGAATTTAATCCGTTCCGGCACCGAGCTCGTCTTGTGAAACACTCATTTTGCGAAACGAATTTCCCGCCTTTAAAATAATGGAAATAAAATTAATCCATTCCACCCCCGAAAAACATAAATATGAAATTTCATAATTTTATTATGATACATGTAATTATTGTAAATGTTTTCAGTTGTACTTTACCTTATCAAGAGTCATCGCTGGCTTGAGGGAGACGATGGGGTGGTCCGGATGAGGAGAGAGGTTACGCTGTCAAAGGAGAATCCACCTCTGAGTCAGGCAGGTTCTCTTTGTGAATTTCCTCCCACTGGGACCGACTTGTGGTTCACTATCACTTGCTCATCTTTTTTGTACCATCAAGCTTCTTAAATTCTTCCTTCCTCTTCAAGATGGTGCAGATTTTTATGAGGACCAGCTATACTCTTGTCGAGATCAGGCGTACGGACACCACTCTTGTGCTTTGCTATCGTTTCCTTCTTCAAATCTATAATGATTATGTCTTTCCTCCTCTTGACAACACTATCTTTAGCGAGCAGCTTCCTTGCCGACAGCGTTGACTACAAATTGCAGTCACGAAAGCACAAAAAAACAAGGAAAAGTACAAATAAATGCAGATGGATGCTTATCATGGGCGATAAAGCAAAAAACACTGTCCTCTGAGGAGTCCGTGAAGTTGTGAGAACCAGTGGGAGCGCTTGGGAGCACCATGTGGTTTTCTCGTTAACTGAGCGGAAACTCGTCCATCGACACAAATTTTCTGTGAGTCACTCGCTCATTAGCTGAAATGCTCGTAGATGGGGCTGCTCGTCACCAGAGGTTCCTCTGTACTAGATTTGAATTTTGCTTGAAAAGTGGTCTCGAGCTGAATTCCAGGGAATCTCGTGTCCCATCTTTACACCTAGATCTCCTAACACTAACCCTTATTCAAGCCCCTGGAAGATAGTGCATGGCGATAAGTAATACGAGGAGCACTTACAACTGGAAGATAGGGCATGGCGACAAGTAATACAAGGAGCACTTGAAACTGGAAGATAGTGTATGGCGACAAGTAATACGAGGAGCACTTACAACTATACTGTCCAGTATGGGTGCTGGTGACAGCAACTGACCAGTGAGTACAGACAGCAGATGTCGTCGCTAATTAAAATATTGACGAGCCTACTGAACTGCCCCCTTTTTAGCACTGATCTCAGGTTAGATGTCCAGACAAGGCATTACTAGCACATTTCCAGGCCGCCGAAGTGACCTCTGAATACCGACGAATGCACTAAAGGAACTCTTACTTAGGTGCACATTAAAAGTGCAGTTCCTTTTTGACAACCAACTATACAGACGAATAGATGGCATGGCTATGGGCTCGCCCTTTGCTCTCTCTTAGCCGATGTCTTCATGGGCAAGCTGGAGAAATACCAGCTAAGCGATCAGATCAATAAACTAAAACACTCCGGTTGCTACGTTGACGACATCTTTGCTGCCAAAGCAGAAACCAATGTAGATGCACTCTTAGATGCTGTTAATCAAGCTCATCCGTCCAGCAAGTTCACATCGGAGGTAGAAACGGGAGGTTCGCTTCCTTTCTTAGACGTTCTCCTAAGACGAAGATCTGCTGGTAGTGTCCGAAGGAGCGTTCATCGAAAGAAAACCTGGTCTGGACAATATACGAAATTCGGCAGTTTCGTGCCTATCCAAAAGAAACGCAATCTAGTTCGTTGTTTGGCGCAAAGCGCTAGCAATTTTTTTTTCGGTGGACTGTATCGAAGAAGAGCTCCGAAATATCCAGAACTCACTTCGCGAAAATGACTATCAAGATAGATTTATTACAAAGAATATCGTCGCAAGACCAGAAAAACCAACCAAACTTACCGCGGAAAGAAAACCCTATTTCTCAAGGTCCCCATTCAAGGGGATGTGGCAAGT
Organism: Schistocephalus solidus; assembly: GCA_017591395.1. Lineage (NCBI taxonomy): Eukaryota > Metazoa > Platyhelminthes > Cestoda > Diphyllobothriidea > Diphyllobothriidae > Schistocephalus > Schistocephalus solidus. The sequence continues at coordinate 170,698 of WEDG01001187.1, read as the reverse complement.
GAACTCACGAAAAGACGCCTGGACCAAGCTGTTGCACGAACCTTCCCAGTGGCGAGAATTCAGATATTATTTTCAACCAACCCAGTTTTACACGGATAAGGTAAGGATAGGTTGCCGGCTCAGACCACCTTCATGTGCATCTACTCATTCACTTGCTCCTGTGGAGCAGGATATATTGGTCGCACGAGTCGGTGCCTAGCCAAAAGAATAAGGGAATACCTCCCAGCATGGCTGAGAAATGGTGAAGTTAAAAGCATAAACAGCGCTATTCTCGCACACCTGGTTGATTCCGGGCATCGTGTAGACCTTAACGAAGCCTTCCGTGTGATTTATAAGGCGCCACCTAGCTACCCCACTTCGCTGGGTCAGCGGCTGCTAGCAACAACAGAAGCTACCGCCATCCGGTTGAGAAAGCCGGCCTTGTGCACACAAAAGAACCTGCGACAAGCTACGCGCTTAGCACGGCCAACGACGGCTTAATTACATGCACTCCAGACTGTCTCCTCTCCCCCCCCCTCCCCTGTGTGAACGACCACCAAACCCTCATTGCCGCTTAACCTGTTGTTTCTTATCGCCACCCCCTGCCCTATTAACACACCTCACTAGTATGACGAGATGAAAATTATTGACCTCTGAATAGTTAAATTCGACAACCTGGTCTAAACAGCAAAAAGTAGTTTCGATTTCCATCTTCACTGACCTGTGCACTGCAGGTTACCCTACCGACGGGCGTCTCCCCGCCCCGCCCCCCGGCCCCTGGTGGCAGACTATCAGCATCAACAGCGCAGGGAGCCTCTGAACGATGCTGACGCCAATCGTCATACCGCTTACCCCGTCGCGCGCGTGCGCACGCGCCTAGACATCTATAGCGCGAGCACAGTCGCTTACGCTTGGGTCCAGGTTGTTTATAGGTGCATAGCGTACTAGGTGCATACCAAACGCAGGGGTCGTTCAGCGCACACCGAGACTTTGACCATCGTTTTCGGTAATGTCCACCGTGGGTCTCACTGCAGTGGCCGGCTCATGGACAGTGATGTGCGCGTGATAGCGGACTTGTGTTTCCTTCACCGCACCCTCTATTCCTTTCCAACCTGGGCCTGAGGTCATGAACAAGCCAAGAAGACTGGAGTAGGGTGAGGGCTAGGGTGTCTGTTGCGGTGCGAGCTAGTATCCAGGCGTGCCACAAAACCATCCCATATGTGGCATTTTTATAAGCGTGCACCCCCTGATCCGGAACCCCTTTGGTCTGCAGCACCCACCACTTGGGCTCTTTTCAGTGCATACAAGTGTCCATTAATTGTTAGTAGAACCGCAGTCGTCAAGTCAGCGGCTGATAAACTTTGCCTTCTGTAGGCGAAATAGGTCAGTGTACCATCAAAAACGATGGATGCAATGGGCTGTAGAGAATGCGTTTGTTACGCAACCACAAACCAAGATGCTTTTTCGGTTGCCCACCAGTGAGACCCAAGTTGCCGTGATTTCAATGTCACTATTGGTGAGGCCTAATTGTTTGGCCGGCTGTCTCACCGGGGACGGTGTTCGCCCTAGCCACCCCGTGTGACTAATAACTCTCCCGGGGCAAAGTCGCAGCACTGATTAGAGATGGAAAGATTAATGATAGATGGACGCTCACCAATCGGTTATGGGACTCACTCGTCCCGTTGTGCCTTGGGGCTCATTCTAGAGCCCCCGCCAGCAGCCACAGAGCGGCTTGTGATATAGGCAGAATTATATTACCGAGAAAGAGAAGGGAGGCCGTAATGAACATCAGAGCTTTTAACTTCTAACCAACAAGTCGTGAGTTGGAGCCCCGCGTGCTGCAACATCTGGTGTTTGGTGTGGCTGGCTGATGAGAGTCAATAAGCCAGAAATTTCCATTCCGGCCTCTCTTGTCTTTGTGAGTACTATAACGCAGATATCATTGTGCTGACCGATAGACTGCGAACCGTTGAGCCGTGTCTCGAGCCTGTTAATTCCCACGAGAAATTCAGCCTCGTCGGAGCTCAATGTGTGGTCGAGTCTCGTTAAATGAGTCACGAGCCCAGAGCTGGTGTCATTCCTCCCCTTCCTCACTGCTACTGCTGCGTGTTCGGCCGTCCGCGTTAAAAATAACCTCTAAATTTCTTCCACACAGTTGCGCGAAAAAACAATGCGTCAGATCCTCTAAACGACTTCGAATATCTTCTGCCGGGCCAGTGGGCATTCACCTTCATTAATTGGCCCCTGATAGTCGCCTCCTGTCTGTGCGTAATCTCAGTGCCCAGTGGCCTAAGCGGGGGGTTGAAGACTTCCTGGATGATATGAAAGCATGGTAGCCCTTGGGAACTTTTTGGGGCGGTGCGCTGTTGCCTCTAATGTCGTTCATCTACCGATCGAGTAAGTTGTGTGCGAGTAAGCATTCGTTTTGGGCACCCGACGAATGCATTGAACTTTAGTGACCTTTTCTTGCGGTTAACTGCAGGGCGCTTTAATAAGATGATGGAGAGCCCCGTACGCAGTGGTAATTTTGCTTCCAATGCGTACAGCAGCTGTTAAATTTGATATCCAGATGATGGCCTAGCAACTGGGCCCCTTGTCCATCGACTGGGCTTATCTGCTGCTACCACTGACGCTGGGTCTGAGTGAGATTCCGATGCGTCAGGGAAACATAAGTCTTGTTTCGCTGATCGAGTACTCCCCACTCCCCACCCTGTGTCAAATACTTCCTAGAAGTTGCCTTTCCGCTTTTATCCTTTGTCCCATAATGAGCTTCGGCGTGCTGCCATGCTGCGTGCTCAGCCACGTGTCGCTGGCGCTAGTAGAAACCCCAGATGAGATGACAATGAGCTTAGATGCAAGGACGCAGAGAACTCACCCGTTCCTTATGGCTAAGTGAATTCCCGATCCAAACCGGCAAGACAAAGAGCCCGTAGCTCATTGGTTAGAGCGTTGACCTTCTGATAAACAGGTCACGGGTTCGAGCCATGGGTGGGACAAGACTGGTTGGGTTGGGTAAGACTGGTTGATGAACCAGAAATGACCATTCCAGTCTCAATTGTCTTTGTCGACATTGTTAATCTGCCTCTTCTCCTACTAGCCGCTATGCGGCTGCTGGCGGGGCTCGAGAGTGAGCCTCAAGGCAGAGCGGGAAGAGTGTGTCCAGTAAGCGATCAGTGGTCCTTCGTCAACGAATAAACCTGGTCTCCTCACACGTCCGTGGTTCACTCACCATAGAAGCGCCACCTTTAAGTCGAACTGCTCGAAATAAGCAAAAATTCGAGTTCCAGTAGGCAGGTGTCGAGACGGAGGGAGATACGACTGCCTTTAACAATTTTTCTAATTCCCGATTACTTTTGAACCCGCAGTGTCTTTGTATTTGCTGTTAGGGCCTTCAGTCTACACGTTTTATGCTTTCCATGTAAGGAATTGCATATATTATTCTGTAGCATTAAGAAGACACCATGTAGTGCTCATTAAATTTTACAATGCACATGGACTATGTTAATATACGGGGCATTTATATAAGAACAGATTACGGTACGATTTAAATGGGCATTTTAAGACCGTAAAAATCTCATATTTAGAACCTTTTTAAACCAAAACTAACCTCCCTTTGAGTATAGCTGCGAAGAAGACGTGATTGACTATCGAATGAGCACAAGAAAGGATATTAGTCAGCATGTTTTAGATGGAATATATTAAAAATTTATAACGGACTGGCAAAATAATGTGAACAACGCAAAATAATTCATTAGTAATGTTGTACTGAATCTCGTTGTTTTCCGGCAGCCGAAAATAAGGGCGTTAAAAGGCCACCATGTAGACCTATCTGAGATAACATGGGATTATGCCCAAGACGCTCGATCCTACAACCCCACTTAAGTAATCTTTCCCAACTAAAATGTATTTCAGAATTTCTGTTAACATTTAATGAGGTTGGTTACAGTACGTGTCACAAGTATGGGCTCCCAATTTCATCGCAGGTGAGTGAACTTGGTTCGATAACGATTTGAGTGCTCACATTCGAATCTTTAATTGCCATAGATCCATCATCTATGTTAGTTATTGGTGCGGTAATTACTCAGCCCTTTGAATTACCGTCATTGGCGCTGGAAACAGTGCTGGCTAGGTAGCTACGTACTCTCGTAGCCAAGTTTCAGCAGCACTAGTGTAAAGACTGCCCTTTCTGATGCAGTCTCTGCGGCTGACTCCAAGTATGAATCAAAAACGTCACGTGAATAAAACTCTCATTCCGTCTCGCATTTCCCACCCGCCAAGCTTAGGCTACCGAACAGTTTAAAGTAAAGAGGCTTCCACAGCGTCCGTATGGCAAGCGGAGTGATGCTGAGGTCATTTTTAGGTAAAGCAACTGGTTGCGTGTCGATAATAGGCTCGTAACCCCCGCCCCTTATCCTGCCCGGAATTCGCGCAGTAAGCATGCCGTACTCGGACTTTCCGACAGAAAAGGCGAGCCAACAGCCAAAAAACGGTACACAACGCAATGACCTTTATTCAGTGTCTGACCTTTACTGCTACTGGGCGAGGAAAATAGTCCGGCCTATGCGCGACAGGAGGAATGTGACAACGAGGCTGTCGACCCAAATGTGACACTTTTTGCCTCCTCCCCCCAGCTGTCGGTGTTCCGGCGGCTGCAGAGAATTCACCTCCTGCTGTACTGATTAACGCACAGCAAGACCCAAAAATGCATGACACTGGGAATGATGCAGGGCTGGAAGATGTGCAAATGTAGTCTTTTTGCGTCCAATGGCCAGGACCTAGAAGAAAATTATAGAGGCAAGGTTGGACAAGGGGATATGGTTAGGGTTAAAGTTCCGTTTTCCAAGCTCCTCAGAAGGAAATGGCTAGCTTAGATTAACCATTCGGATTGAAGCTGTATCGGGTCAGTTCGAAAGTTGCTTTGAATATGTTAAAACTAGATTACCTACTCGAAAGCACACGAGGAAGGCAGGGAACCCACTGCCGAGTCAAAAACCTCGAAGCTGTGCCCTGTAACTCTTGAATTTCGATGCAGCACGTGGCTCACTTTTAGATAGTGCCTGTGTTGTTAGTATGCTAACTCACGTGAAATAATGAGGTTATTGCTAGGGGTTATTGGTATGCTTAAGCAGGTTAGGGAGTAAATACCACTGTGGAATTTAGAAAAAGACCACCTGCATGACAGCGAGAAGGGAGGTGTTCCTATTTCGTGTCATATCGTCAAAATACTTCAACTTACCCCTGAGCAGCTGTTTCTACAGCTGCAGTGTTTTTTTATCAGGAGGTCTATTTCAGTAGTATTAAAAGTTTCTAATTATATGTTTCTGCGTTTTTGAAGGCTAGTGTTGAAAAGCTCAACTACAGAGTGAATAAAGTAACTCCGTAATGCCAAGGAACCCCTTGAAAATGGCTTCAGGTATGGCAGGACTTCAACCGTGGAAACACTGACGTCATAAAACAAGTATCGAACAGTTGGAAGGGGGGCACCCCAGCCACTGGACACCCCGGAACCTTACAGTAGATATATATTATCGACGAAAGTTTAACGGTGTTCCACGATTATGCCCGTCAGTTGAAGAAGATGCGATCGCTGGAACGAGAACATTAATGGCCTGACATTTTGGAATCTCACGCAAAACCATCATCAGAGGCAGTCGCAGATAAGGGTAATAGAGACACAAGGAGTGCGTGCCTGCCATTCTTACTACAGTTAGTAGCTCTCGCGTTCATCGAGAGAGGTCGTATTTTGTGCAAGGATTGCAGCCTCCGTCCACATCCGAGTCGTTTATTACCGTACCCTAAACGGGCTCCGTGGTAGATGCGGTGGACCAACACGGGGCCAGCGCAGGGCACGGCAGGCGTTATTCGAAATGCGCTCCCATAAAAAATACCAAACATGGGTGGGGGGTGGGGTGGGGTGGGGTGATAGTATACACCGCGACAGCCGCCTGTGCCTGCTCCCACCTCCGGTCTTCTTGACTCCGTCTTGCCACCGGGCAGGGGAAGAGAGCGTCGGATAGCTGGAGCACGAATTAACGAAAACTTAAAAGTAATTCACGCGCAGGCCAACGTCCCTGCACCACCATGCCGAGGAGCACACACGAGACCTGTTCGAGATCCCCAGTCTAACTGTAATTTAACCTCCGTTCTTGGTAATGGGCTGTCTGATGAGTGGTTTGAGTGAAAACACGAAAGATCAGACTCAGTAGCTTATTCTTTCACCGATCAACTCTTAATGTTAAGTAGTTCAATAAATTTGACGTTCAAGGAAATATTGGAAAAAGTATGTGCACAACTTCATTGGCGTCAGGCGACTTGTCTGCAGCATATCTTTGCTTCATGGTGAGGAATGCAAACCCGCTGACTGGAGCTGCTTGTTTATCGGCCCACAATATTTTGACAAAAAGTTTGTCGATTAACCGGAATGTTGACTGCAGGGTCGACCTAAGAAGTACGGTGTTGAGAAACTGCGAGCAATCATTCGCTACTTCATAATAATATCTCGGATCACGCATAAAGTGTTAGAAAGGTGAAGATAAGAGACTGCAAAGTCGAGTTATTGTGTGCACCCTTGATCCTCTAACGTTTGTATTCATACAGTTTCAGTATTTAGGAAGTGCCCCCTGCTAGATATGCTGTGCGGGTTATCGGGAAAACACACGCATGGGGTGAAATTTAAAGAAATCTATAAGGTACTTTGGCCTTTTTAGTAGACTGGACATAAAAATTTCTACCTTAACGCAGCCGAATGCCAACATCTGACTCCGGACAGCGAAATTTAAGACCAAAAGCTTGGGTCAAAGAGACATTTCGTTACCTACATGAAATGCACAAAAACTCTCGAAGCGCATAAACCCCCCACCCGCACTCTTAAAAAAATTATACTTCATGAATGAAATGGCCGATCCTCCAAAGAAGGCATATTTTGATTTACAAATTCTTATTTATTAATTAAGAGATAATTTATTTAATCGAAAGCAATAAAATCAGCGATATGACTTTATCATGGGCCAATTATTTAACGCTTACTATAACTGACAGCAAAGGAGGACAATATGATACAAGCAAAGAATAATGGAAAAGATGAATATTGCCGGCAAAGACAAGGGAGACCGGAATGGCCATTTCTGACTTATTAACCGTCGTCAGCCAGTCATACACAACCCCAGGTGGTTAGAGCGTCCAAATTCTGATCAACGGGTCGCGGGATTGATCCTCGGGCGGTGCAACACCGGAGTTTGGGTATGACTGGCTAACGAGAGCTAGTAAGCCAGAAATGGCCATTCCAGTCTCCCTTGTCTTTGCCGGCAATATCCATCTGCCTATTCTAGTCACTGTGCGGCTGCTGGTGGGGCTCGAGAGTGAGCCTCAAGGCAGAGCGGAACGAGTGAGTTCCGTTAGCGATCGGTGAGCGTTCATCAACAAATGCATATACTGAAAGACTAAAAATTTATAACGTATTAGTACTTTGTTGCTTTTCCTTTTACATTTAAAATTGATATAAGTTGGCAGGGTATATAGAGACAACTTAGAGTCCTTTATGGTAGTTTCTTACATATAATTATTAAATACAATATCCATCCAGTAAAGAAGACGGCTCTTCGCTTGCCGGAATTTTGGCCTTACTCTTCTGAATTTTCAAACTCTTCCTGAAATCCATCGTCAGAGATAAAATCGGCCATAAAAAAAAACATGAAAAAGTGATAGGAGCATAGACTAGTCAAAAACTAGTGACGCCAGTTTGGAGGTTACTGCACAGGTCTCTGTATGCCGGCGCCAGATCGATATATCGATTGACTAAGTTCTCATCGGAGGCACAGGCTTCAATCAATTCTCGGTTTGCCTTGCTCCTGGCGCAGAGGATTATGCTCGTGGTTGTGAAGTCAACCTCGTAACCCGTTTCGTAGGTGTGGCCAGCCCCTTACTGATAATCCCTCATCCCGTCTCATGACCATCTTATGTCCGTCTTGCGCCATCTAAGCATGCGCCCAGTCTTTTCTGTGTAGTTACGAGAATAGATTAGGCACGGGATGCGATACACTACACCCGACTGCTCATTTGGTTCTTGATTTTCATGTCCCTACTGCGCATGGAAGCTTTGGGTCTCTGCGCTATTCCGACACCTAGTACCGCAGAAATGCGCTCGGTCGCTTCTGACACGCCTTTTATGTATGGTAGCGCATGCCATGCCATACCGAATACCATCCATCTTTTGCTGCACTTAAAGGTGCTTTCTCACCTTTTCCCATATCTTTTGATTAGCGCAAAGCGATTTTCGATGGGACTGAGGTAAGGTTTATTGGCAGGAATGAATATGCTTCACAGGTTGTAGGTGTAAAGGCTGGTTGTGGTCTAAAAGAGTAGATGATAGTCATAAGCTAAATTAGAATCGTACCTCCTTTGATCGGTGAACAGGGTATTATCCCGCAGCACTACAGTGTACATTCGATGTCGGTGAATGCTGTTATAACCGAACGCCTCCTTGACGATGCCGATGAGCACCTTTCTATTAATTGTCCCCGTTGTCGACCACTAAATCAATCGCTCTCCAAATTTGATGGTCATTTAAACCATCGGGCGTCGACAATTTTTAAAAATGGCTGTCGATGCAGTGTGCTTTCGGGGGAAGCTCTTCCCTGGGCACCTGGGCACCTTCGGAGGCTTACGTAAAAATAAGACTTGATCACAAGAGAAAATGCCTTTTCATAGTGAAGGCCTGTGATTAACATACGCCTGAACATATAAAAAACATCCTCTAATCAGTTTCCTACTTAAAATGTCTTTGTCATGGCAGTTTGCTGATTAAAGCCGAATTCCTTCATCCTTTGTCTATTTATGCTTAGATTAATCATTGATAAATGGTCCTTCTGAATAATCCTGAGTGGCATATAGTGGTATCTTTTTTTGGTGCACGGCAAATAAACTCGTTATCCTGTTTGCTTGTGGACCCTTTTGGGATGGGAGTTGGCAGTAGAGAGGGAAGGGTACCGACAATCTTCACTGACATGCAACTACACTATTTTCAGCTTAGATCCACTGCCAAATTGGAAATGACCAGGTCAGCAGGGTACACCATTATCGATCGTTATAGGAAGTTTGGCCGCATCGACAGGGAGCCTGGTAATGGAAAAACAAAAAAGTTAGAACCTCTCGTCTTATAAGGGCTGTTCGGGATCATATTCGTTGCAGTCCAGTCCGGAGCATGAAGAAGATGGTTTTAGAGGTCGATGTTTTCGGAGCACATGGTAAGGAATGTCGTGAAAAATGACCTGATGGCTAAGTTAAGGACAAGGACAAAGAATTATTTCGTAATTGAGGCTATGAGAGGGAAGATACTAGAAAGAAGTAAGAGAATCTTAAGCTTCCTCAAGAAAGGACAACACACGGTGCTCTACTCCGACGGAAAAATTTTCACGGTCCATTCGGTGTCCACTAGTCGAACAGATCGTTACATAATCCTCCTGAAGGTCAACGACGTACCTACGAATGATAAACACAAGTTTCAGACCAAACATTCTGCGTCCGAGATGATTTTTGGCCTGATTGCCACAAACGGCAAAGTCATACCCCCCATGTTAATCAAGGCCGGGGTCAAAGTGAACACAGACGTGTACCTGGTATGTCAAGCCTTGGAAAACCTCATCTTCATTCCCTCGACTACAGCATTTGGGCGTATGTCAAGGGAAAGGTCTGCAACAAACCTCACAACAGCACTGAGGCCCTGAAGATCACTATTACTAGAGAGTGGGACAAGATGCCAACCGAGTAAATCAGGAACACGTACACCAAGTTCAGACCGAGAATCGAAGAATTTGATGCCAACAATCACTCTCATCTTGAATAGTTCCTTTCTTCTATGACTTTTGAGTCTTTTGTGTACATATATCAGAATTGGCGGATTTCATACGTTGCAGTAGGCTGGGAGGGTAACTTGACCCAAGTGTGATCTAACTCACGGCTCCCGGTGGGGCCTCGTAGCTCAGTTGGCTAGAGCGTCGGATGTACTAAAGCCTTCCCCTTGCTGGCGTGGGTTCGAATCCCACCGAGGCCGCCGAGTTTTTCGCAAGTGGGTCAAACGAATTAAAATGCATTTGATTCTCCAGTTACTTGTTCTCGATCTGGTTCAGACTGTAGTTCGGATCATTAAAAGTACAAAATTTACGGTCTCATACGATATGGAGGAGCCTATCTTACCTTTGTAGGATAAGTATTCTTGACTTCCTATAAGGTGTGTTCTATCGTTCGCCTAAGCGTTTTCCAATGTAATCTGTCCCATTAATGTCCTGGTGAATGCGTATTTTCCCTAGTTTTCCACTTTAGGGTCCGCTCAGACTTTAGTCGTATTTATGGCCCCAAGGCTTGCAAAGAACAGGGCTAAGGGCCAAAACCTTCGGCAATTTTGATTGCGATCTCCTCACAGCGGTCAATTAGAAGTAGCGTCAATGCGGAGATCGACAAAGCGGAAAACTGTAAATCCAATTGCTAAAACCGTAAAAAAAGTCGGACCCTTACTTTCTGGTCCTAAAATTCGTGATTGGCGCCATAGTATGACAGCAGAGTCAACTACACATCGGTTTTACGAGGAGAACCAAAACAAAACTAAAATGCAGTCTACAACTAATTAATAGCAGCCGCGAAAAACTTCACCCTACGTTGAGAAACTTTAGCGCACTGGTGTGTATCACTTGAAGTCTGGCGCTCTAGCTATTTATGTCCTTTTACAGAAAAAAATGACTGTGCAATTTTCACAGAGGTGCAGGTTTGCTTCAACACAGACGTTTAGTCAGTTGAAGCACGAAAATCCAATAAGTGTAAAAGTTACCTTCTGGTTAAGTTCTCTTGAGCTCCCAAAACTCCACTTTGATCCATAGAAATGCAGTTAACAATTCTTCCTGGCTGTCATTTCTCGTCTTCTTGGCCTTGCGTTACCTGCTAATTAACATCTGGAGGTGAATGGATTTCGAAGGTACGCATATCACTTCGTGGCTGATCTACGGAAGTTCCATCAGATGCCGGAGGCATATTTCGGTAGTGTACCAGGCACATCTTTTTGAGTTGTCTCTAGAACGGTGTCTTTAGAAGTTTCCATTTAAGTTAAGTTGAATTTTAGCGGCTGAAGTGGTTGAGAATAGCACACGCAGGGGGACGTAAAGCACTGGGAATATCTCCTGGCTTAAGTCGTGCTGATCAAAGGTGTTATATGTGTCACTGCACTCATTCAGGCAACAAGATAGAGGAAGCATTTAGCAGGCACAACAAGTATCTAATAGAAACAGGAAGGAGTTTAGTATATTGAGCAATGGTATAAGAAGGGAGGAGGTACGTCAGGAGGATGATCCGTTTGGATGAGGAAGTGACACCAACATGTCAGTTAACTAATCGGGTGGAGGTGGGAGGGCAGTGCTGTTGGCACCTGCAGGAGAGAGCCGAGGCACAGAGCGAATGGTGTGGGAGGAGAGGTGATAGGTACGAAGGAAGGGGCAGCGAGCTGATGAGAGGATATGCGGTCCCACTTAAAAAGGAGGCAAGCACTCCCGTACTACTGAAATGTTGGTGATGGAGATTTTAGGGACGAGGTCAAAGAAACTGACGGATAATTGTTTTTGGGAAGTGAAGGTAAAAAATTATATTCACGCAATTAAATTGTTTGATCGCACAAATAAAGTGTAAAACGAGAGCGTTAACTTTGAAATACTGAAAATTAGGAGGCATAAACTGACAAAAAATGAAAACCGAGGACAATGGTTAAATATTCCCGATGATCTGGTCCCAGCTCGTAATGACCAGGCCTGTGGAACGAGAAAGTAAGAAAAATACAGTAGAGAACCTAACTCGTGCAAAATGCCGAAATTTACGAAAGAATGATGACCACTCTCAAACCGCCATCAACACATGTACCAAAGGTTTGAAATATGAACGAACAACCTCAAGCTAAGTTAAAACTGAAAGGAACTACGAAAATTAATATTACTTTTTTTAGAAATACTAACTTTTTGAAATAATCGGCAAATTCTGAAAACATGAAATCACTGTAAGTGTGATGAATAAATTTAAATAGAATTGCCAGGTTAAATCGTAAACATACTACTTTATGTATACTAAGAGAAATATCCTTCCTTCATATTGTCTTATATGTGGTTCTGGTATTGGATTTATCATTTTCAGATCGTCCTTGAAATACCGGTAAATATTTCATGATTTTCACTTGTTTCAATCGATTGGCAATAAATTTAGATCCTGTCCTATATGTTTATCAAAACCTTTAAAATAAGATAGTTCCAAAAGCATTTACCGAAAATAGTGAACTGTTGGATATTCCTTCAAGTGGAGATGGCCGTTTGCATCATATTTGTAGATTTCACCCAAACACGAAAGCTCATTGCCGAGAAAAATGAACGTCCACAATAAAAGTCGATAATTAATAGGCCTAAGATCACGTAAAAAAGTTTTATAATATGTTACCCTTTTAAAAAAGGCGTGTTAACTGAGGAATATATGCGAACTTTACCTTTTCCAAGGCTTAGTCAAAGTGAAAATCTGGGCGTTTGATCGTTTTTTTGACTTCCCTGGAAATAAGTACTGTGGGGCTGTAAAGTCAGTCCCTGGCCAATAGGCATCGTGTCCCGGTGGAGAGGGAAATCTGGATGGATGGCGAAAAAATCTTAATGACCGAGACTCAAGATATAATTGAAGTTGAGCACACTGACAGCCTAACCCCCTAATTCTAACCTTATGTCTAAATGGCCGATGTTTATTAGGACTGAGTTCACAAAAATTGGGAGCAGATATACCAACGAACATCGGCTAGCAAGTATCGATGTGACTAGCTCGTGCTAGGTTCACCTGGAGCCCACCAGCCAGGACCAAATTTTCCATTATGCTCAGTCGTAAAGCAACGGGCTTAAGAGAGGAGTCAGCAACCAGCGTGCACAAATCGGGGTGCTTGGAGTTTCAAGAAAATACACCCCACTACTCTCAGTCTTCTTCTTCTTCTTATTCTGTAAGGACACATCTTGAGTTAGGGGATATATACGCAGAATCCGTCCAAAGCAATGAATGAACATTCATGGTAGAAAAGGGACCAGGGAGTGTTCGAAAATACTGAGTTAGATGGGGATGACAGATTAGGATCATCAAAGGAATGTCAGATTTCTAAAATTATTTCGTTCTGTACAGAAGTCTAACTGCAACCTCTGTGGGTATAATATGTCTTAGACCCACAACGTACGAGCTGTACGGGTTTAGATCAGATCTTGAAGGTTTTTTTAAACTTTGATCGTCTACTCAGTTGCTCGTCAGTCCTGATTGTGGGTTTCTCTTGGAAATACAAGAGCAGAGAACTTCAATACATTCAGATTGCAATTTTCGGCCTTCCCACGATGCGAAACCGCTTTAGGCCCCCTCTCAGTGTACTGACAAATCTACATCAAATTTTCAAAGCAATTTGACTCTTTACGTTGGACGTAAAGACGTTTATGTCACACTTAAGACGGTGTTTTTTGTCCTGTCGGCTATCATAACGGTCTTATACTCAGTCAGCTTTATTCCGACTTGCCCCGATAGAGGCTTGGAAAGTGAAGGGGAATGTCAATCAAGGCTGACCCTTTTTCATTCTGTTTGATTGAGCGTGCCAGGTTGAACCATCGCAACACGTTAAACGTCATGACTCAGGGGTTGTTGCCAACTGACGGGATGACTCTCACTGGCAGCGAGATTCAGATGGTCTTTTCTATCAATGCAGTTATTGGGAGACCCGATTAAGCGCAATACAGATCGTGTGGGTTGAGCGCCTGGCAACTGGGCAGCACGCGATAACGGGTCAGCCACTGCGGTCGACCCCTATGACCTGCCGTCTTGATCTTGTCCTGCCATTGGCGAACGTGTCTGAACAGAAGGGTCGTTAGACGCTGTGAGCAACGATTCGGTATTAAAACCCCAGATACTCCACACCGTCCTTGGGTAAGACTAGCTGATGACAGCTCATAAAGCCAGAACTGGCCATTTTGGTCTCCCTTGTCATCTTCGGTACGCGAGTATAAATAGATATACATAGGTTAAAAGACGTTCTGAGCTTCGGTAAATCCAACACGCTAGCCATTAGAACACTGACTCCTTCTCCTTTCGTTTGCGATCGGGAATATTAATTTATTACTAGATGGGAGCCTATATGATATGCTGGAAGTGCATTCACTGATCGGGTTACAAAACATTCTCCTCCCGTTGTGCATTGAGGCTCAGTGCAGGTCAAAGAACCCACCCTCGAGGCTCCGGTGCAACAACATCTGGGTTTGGGTAAAACCGGCTGATGACGACTTATAAGCCAGAAGTTTACCATCCCAGTCTCTCTTGTCTGTGTCGGAACTACTTTCAGTATACATTCCTGGTTGCAATGCAACTGCCTGAGAGGACTCCACATGGAGCCCCAAGGCACAACGGAACAAGCGTATTACGAAACGCAATCGGCGAATGCACTTCCAGCATAGTTCATATCTCCGATCACAAAGGATAAGACAACAGCGTTCGACTTAATAAGATTCGGTGACGAACACTCATCGACCGAAAACGGAACTCCTTCGTTCCGTTCTGTCCTGGGACTCACTCTAGAACACCACCAGCAGCCATACAGTGGCTAGTATTATAAATGGATTATGATTACCGGCAACGACAAGGTTTAAGCGTTGGACTTCTGATCAGCAGGATGCGGGTTCAAGCCTCGGGTGGTGCACCACTTGAGGTTGGATATGACTGGCTGATGACGGATAATGAGCCATAAATTGCCATCTAGTCTGTCTTGTCCTTGCCGACACTCATAATCGAGGATCAAAGAACGCGGTTAATAACAATGCAGACGCTGTGAGTCACTTAAAAACCTGTTTTGAAGGTCTGAACTTGTACAGAAGGTCGACGTACCAGAAGTTTTCATTAGCATAACTCGCCCAAAAATAACGGGAGATCAAAATCGTCATCATGCAACAATTTCAAAAGTACACTAACAGTTTAGGCACACACCCCACAAGAGTGCCTGTGAGGATCGAAGATCGGCGCCGGGTTGTTACAGACTGCCTACAGTATAAAAAACTGTTGAACATTTGAAGCTTCTGAGCCCTGCACGATGGCCACTTCAAAAACAGCTGTCGGCAACATATGCTACCTATTTCACGGGGTTGTATTTGCCGTAGACAGCCAGAGGAACGATAAATGGACTTGCCGTTGGGCCAAACGCGCATGTTTTTTCCCAGCTTTGCTGATTCTAACAATAGAAACAACTTTCATCCCACCGACAGATGTTAACCAGGCAATCGTGTAGCCGCCTTGCGTGAAAGTACTGTAGTTATTTATCACTCGGCTCTCGGACCGGATACGTTAGCTGGGCTCCTGCTACACGGGGAAGTGACGATACTGATACAGGTAATTTTTAGACGTTGAAATTCACACTTCAAAAATCCAAATTATGCAGGGCTACTTCATTACTCTCCACCTTCTCTCTCTCCCCTCTTAAATGTGGGTTTTTACAGTAGTCAATTGGCTTATGAAAACAGGCCACATAAATTGGCCACAGACTAATTTGTATAAGTAAAGAAGAAGAGGGTTGTTCGTTCACCGGAATCAGGGACTTATTCGTCTGAGATTTCGAAATATACTGGAGTCCATCGTCAGAGATAAAAGCGGCAACAAATAAAAAGCAACAGTTAAGGGTGGCAGAGGCCAGCCCGGAGGTGACTGCACAGGTCTCTGTATGCCGGCGCGAGATCGATAAATCGATTGGCTGAGTTCTCATCAGATGCCCAGGCTTCAATAAATTCTCGGCTTGTCTTTCTTATGGCGTGTCTGATAATCATCGTGGTTGCGAAGTTAAACTCGTGACCCGTTTCGTAAGTGTGAGCAGCCCCTATGACTTTTGTATGTTTTTTTATGGCCGCTTTTATCTCTGACGCTGGACTCCAGTTACAGTTCGAAAGCGCAGACGAATAAAACCCTGATTCCGGCGAGCGAAGAGCCTTTTTTTCTTCTTCTTCTTCTTCTTCTTCTTCTTTACTTTTACACACACAACTGGAATGCGAACATTTGGCGAACTAACTTGTGTTGTCTAGTTCACTGCTCGTATTGTTCATCGTTACCGTTTTCAAGACACAATACCTGTCCAAATTCTGGTCGACCTCAGCATCAGGCAGTCTTTCGCAGTAATTGTCGCACTCTCTGTCGAGTAGCCCTGCAGTCCCGAAAGCGTTAAACCCCGGAATATTTATATGTAGGGAGCAGGGGCACTCACAGTTGCCTTCGTGCCAAGAGCCAAGAGATAGAGCCATCCTTGGCTGAATGTTAATTGTACACTAAAGCTGCTCATCACTTGTAAGGTTGGCCGGATTAAAAACCAGGCTGCTGTGAGATCAAAGGCGGCAACATCTGCCCGTACGCAGCCCATACTAACTTGGCAGATAGTTGTAGCGGCTACTTTGACAGGCAGCTTTGCTCTCTGGATGAGCCCAAAAGTTTGTGGAGGTTTGTGGTTACCACCTAAACACCACAGTGTCGCAACTGCGGATGGGGTGAGGAGGGGGTGGAGGTTGCTCCGGTCACTCGCGGGCCATTTTTAAAAGTGCGCGCAAAGTGCCAACAATTATGACCAGAGTAGGAGGCCTCTCATTTAACAAGAGGTAGACATGTGGGGTACAGGGAGATAGTATCGTAACTCTCCGTTTATTAATGCTCCTTATAAGGTATACAACGTATGCTAGTATCTATGTCGGAAGTATGGTATAATGTCTTTGCCATATATATATATATATATATATATATATATATATATATATATATATATATATATTCCGAATGTTCGAGAATATGCGAGGCCCAGGTAATTGTATAGAAGAAGATGGGAAGGCGTTCTCTGGGACCAGAATTTTATTCATCCGACATTTCGAACTCTCACGCGACGATGGGCTCGTAAGGAGTCCTATATGATATCTTGGTAACAGTATAGAAGAACGTATGATTTTCCTTAAATGGAAAGTGGATAGCTTGTAGTTTATGAACCCCAACCACAGTGGATCGGTTTCATATTATTTGTAAAAACGACCGATTTTTGTTATAACAAAATATACCCACTTCGTTGAGCATAATATTTGAAAAAGGGCATAAGTTACAATAAAATGAATACAATAATGATGTTTTTGTGCATAATTTCGACAAATTATGTTTGGATTTGTAATAACGGTGAAGTGTAAAACCCATAGTACTTCAGTGATTTTCTTATAGTTGTCTGGTTTTTAGGATGGCTGGATGGACTCGCATGCAAGACCTACCATCCTAGCATCACTGACACATCTTTGAATAGTGCTGTCTAATAATCAAAATTAAAACCCACCATAGATATTTCTTTCACACTGGAGAGCAAAATAAAGCCTGTCAACTAATTTTTCATGAGTTACATCACTAAAAGTACTACTTATCTATGCTAAGAGGACTTGACATTTGAGTCACAACTCTCCCACTACCTACTCTTCTGCTCTACTCACAGGAAGCCTATCATGTACTCAAAGTTGGACTGAATTTTCTATTCTGTTATTTCTCCTGCTGGTTAACGACACCATCTACTGAAATCCCCTCAATATCCCCGAACGGGATAAGGTTCTATCAGGACTTATTTCAATTCAGAAAGGACAATGAGTGCATACTTGGGTAGTTTAGACAGATGGTGCTTGAAATTTTGTCCATGTGAAGATGTAGGCCTGCTCTCTCTCTCTCTCTCTCTCTCTCTCTCTCTCTCTCTCTCTCTCTCTCTCTCTCTCTCTCTCTCTCTCTCTCTCTCTCTCTCTCTCTCTCTCTCTCTCTCTCTCTCTCTCTCTCTCTCTCTCTCTCTCTCTCTCTCTCTCTCTCTCTCTCTCTCTCTCTCTCTCTCTCTCTCTCTCTCTCTCTCTCTCTATCTCTCTCTCTCTTCTCACCTGATCACGAAAAAAGGTTCTGAAAGTCAGAGTTTCAAGGCAGATAAGACTGAAAAATAACGCTTCACGCACCTGCCAAATGCTCTTCTAATTAATAATCGGGAATCAGTCCACTGTTTTGTTTTTCGACTTTAACTTTTTCCCAACTACGTACCATCGTTCCGGTACCTTGGTGTTTCTCTATCCTCGCATCTCTTTAGTTTCCATTCAGATTGACACCCTTTTCGCTCAAATTCCTACCTCCGTCGCTTATCTTCTTCTCAAAACCTCCGTAAATTATTTTCGAGGTTGTTAGATGGCTGCATTCCCCAGTCTACCACTGTATTGTTCTCTAGGTATTTCTCCTGCTTCTTTTAAAAAGATGTACGCTTATTCCGAAACGTGTCCCACGAATATTCTTCTACAGTACGGATGGACGTTGCAGGTTGTAAACCCGGTGCAAGTGGACTAAAACGCACAAATCCTAAGGGTGTCATGGTATCGTGCACCATGGTTATCAATGGACGGCCGTTATCTGGAACCTCCTGGTTACCCTCCATTGTTTCGTATATATACGATAACCAGGGGATTCCGGATAACGGCCGTCCGGTGATATATTTTGAAATACGGGCATTCCAAGATATTTAATAAGAACAGACGAAATTCTTTGGGAAAATATAAACTTTGATACGTAAATTTTCGAAACTGTTCCCCCAGTGCATCATCCGATTCTGGGATGTGTACAAGAACAATTATCTAATTATCCATGTCCATTAGAGGGATTCTACAGTTGGGCGATGTTTGCGCCAATACACGTTAATTGCAGTTTGTCAGTGCTGGGATTGCTCATTCCCGCGATGAGTCATCTCACAGAAATGCACCTACGCACGCGTTTCTCACGCTGCATGCCACGAACGATGCTCGACAATATGTTCCGCATTGACTGTGGCCACAGAGCTCTCGTCGGATCTGATCGATCTATGTCCGCGAGAATTTCGCTCAGCTCTTATCTATCTTCCTCTTGAAGCTGATTGGACAGAATATAACTCGGCTGGACAGGAGGCTATAAAAGTACGCAGATTTTCACGTCAATTTTGCTTTAATACACTTTCGCTAGCTGTTCGTGTTCTCTTGCTCTACCGCGTTGGGGTTGGGACGACCGACAAATAAGCATACGCTTCGTGCGTCATTTAAGTACCAGACCGGGTCATAACAGTCATTCCGTCATAATCGGCCGTGCACATTTGAATTTGTCCTTGAGGATTGTGTATGTGGCCTCGAAATCGAGATGCCGATTGATGTATGTCTGAGCTGAGTGCATCGCTTCCAGGAGTTCACGGCCTTTTCTCACTGGGCAGGTGCCCACAATCCGAGTGTTCTCCCAGGCAAATTTATGCCCGATGTTAAGTGTGTGCATGGCAACCTGGGATAGATGCTCTCGTCTTCTGATCACTTACTGATGTTAATGTCTGCGGGTTGAGACGGATTTCTCAGTTTGCCCATAATGAACGAGATCACAACTGGAATATGCGATTTTGTAGACAAACCTTTTCTATCCAACCCTGTCCTTAGGGTTTACAAGATGTGTGCGTAAGGTAAATGCGGGGTGGTGTGCTACCTGTATCTGGTGTGTTCTCAGTTGTCTTTCGACAAGCTCAAATATATTTTTAACGAACGGGTGGGTTCCCCAGGTCATTTTTTGGTGCCTGAGTGGCCATGGCGTTTGAAATGCCTTTGTATTTGAATTCTTGCTGCGTTCACCCCTACGGTTACTTACTGTTCTTTTACATTCCAATTGCATGTGATGACATCTGCTTCTGTCAAATAACACTGCAATATATTTTTAAAAATTTCAAGCGTGGAAGGGACAAAGCATATATCGACCCCTTAGCTCGAGCAAGTTCTACAGCAGATCTAGGTATTCCTCGACAGCTCAATGCATCCACTCGTTCCTAATGTGCCACACAGACACATTTTTAGCGTAAACTTCATTTTTACTCAGGTTTTTTTGATCGATGCGCTTGGACTTGTTCCTGACTCATTTTTATTTTTGGTAAATCTGCGTAGGCTAATGAGCCCGGTCGCGTACTGTTCATTTAGCCCCCCAAGAAGACAATGATGGCTGCCATTTTCCTTTGTCTGCCGTGCATTCAAAGCACTTTTATCGGAGACTTATGATGTATATAAGCGGTTAAGCTGCGGATTCTCGAAGATTTATTCCGAATGTCCGTCAAAAGCACGGGAAAAGTGTTCTGGCAGGGCACTCTCAGGAGATTCAGTGTGCATTGCAAGTAAGAGCGAGTTCCAGGACAGTTCGATCGTTGATTTCGACTGCCTACACCGCATGCCCCCACGGCATGCTTGCGCGGGAACGGTGACTTGCGCTGCATCTACCGCACTCTCTGGCTCTTCCGTCACCCACCTGAGCCCGGCACCAAGGCAACATCAAGAAGACCGGAGGTAGGAGAGGGCACAGGCGGCTGGTGCCTCCCACTCCAGCCCAAATCGCGTGCCACCACATCGGCTGGGACATCACGGAGGGTGTCATATAGACCGCATTAAGAAGGACCTATTGCAACCTGACTCTCAGTCCGCCAGTCGGCCACTCCACATAAACACACATTGGGCTGAACGTGTAGTCTTCCATACAAAACGCGCACGCTCTCAGAAGGAGCTTTCAATTTCTAACCACGCTAGGCATTTGAAAGGCCTCTACTGTACCTCAGTAGCCGTTAATAAGGCACAGGCCGGGCTGATAAGGGTGGAGAGAGTGCGGTAGCTGCATCGCCAGTTACCGCGCTTGCTTCCTGCCTGCCGTGAAGCATGTGGTGGATATGGTCGAAACTCGACGATCGAACTGTTGACGCTCAGGCAAACAAAAGGGCCGTATCTTAGTCCCCAGCACAGTGTGCATAATCGATTCATTGTTGGCATATTGGCGGTAAAAGATGAATCATCGCGGATTCTGGATGAGGGTGGCGGGCGGAAGCGGTAGGTGTGCCAGTGTAAGCGCAGAAGCCGGATTGACCCACAAAAAAACACGATAAAGAGAAGCCTGTCGTGTGCGAACCACTAACGCGCGCCAGTTTTCGGACACTGGATGGACTGCTCCACCCTGTTGCATGCAAAAGCCAAACATTCTCTGAGCAATGCTAAATGAGTGCCTTGTGTTCATTAACAAACTGGGTTCACATCTCCATTAATAAAAACCGGTCAAGCATTCGACCCAACGCATCATTGGCGACTGATGACCAGTTCTGCCATCAACGCAAGAAACCACCGATCGTAGATGTGAACACAAGCATTTGTGGGTTTTCATAAACGTTAAAGGAAAATTTGACACTATGACCGAATTTAAGTTAAGGAGCGAGTTTTGGAAGTAGAAACAGTCATCAGTCGGCCTTCCTACACGTGCACCGTCAACGTATGTTAGGTCTTTGTAAGCTCTAAAAACATCATCCTCAAATGCAGTCGAAACGAAAATGTTAAATGAATGGTTATCGCGAAATTGTACATGGAAGCTGCCCGACTCTACTTTGGCTTGTTTGTTTTTTTTTTCAAGCGATAGCCTTTTTATCCTGTCCATCCCACTCCACCCATAAACCGCAGCTATGTAACTCGCAATCTCTACTCCCTCTATCGCTCCCTCTCTCTCTCCTCTCTCGATTGACGAGCAACCCTGACATAAATTCTCACGTGTATCTCAAAAGAAGAAGAGGCATTCACCGGGAGATGTTTATTATGTGTCTGACGTTTCGGGAAATTGTTTTGTCTACCTATCTTCAGGGGATTCACACTTGCGATTGGGTATGACTGGCTGATGACGGCTCATAAGCCAGAAATGGCTATTCCGGTCTCCCATTGTCTTTGTCGGTTCCACTTCATCAACATATGCTACACGTCGCTACGCGACTGCCCGGGAGGGCTCTAAAGTGACCTCCAGGGCACAACGGAATATGCATGTTCCTTAAGCAGATCGGCGAGCCGCACACGACCATCATATTCCCGATCGAACCGACAAAACAACGGGCCCGGGGTTCAATGGTAGAGCGTTCAACTTAATTACCAAAGATCGCGGGTTCGAATCCCAGGTGGTCCACACTTGGGATTGGTTATGACTGGTTGATGACGACAAATAACCCAGAAATGGCCATTCCGGTCTCCCTTGTCTTTGTCGGTTCCACCTCATCAGCATATGCTAGATGTCACTCTGTGACTGCCTGCGAGGGCTCTAAGGTGAGCTCCAGGGCACAATGGAACATACATGTTCCTTAAGCAGATCGGTGAGCCGTACACTATCATATATATATATATATATATAATGTGTGCGTGTAAAGTCTCGAGGGCCCTGATATCTTACTCTAGTTCATCATCTGCCGAAGAAGCCAAAGGGGCGGGGCGTGTTCATGGACCAAATTGTATTTTTAATGACGTTTCGAAATCCTTCTCGCTTCCATCATCAGAGTATCGTGATTGCTGCTCCTGGTGGTTTTTATTTAGTCAGTCTTGCCATGTGCCTCGTATTATATCCATGGTGGACGCGTGAACTTTGACCTACCCGTTCGCTGCTGACTTCCTTATAACTCCCCGAGTTTGAACGCCGGCGGGCTCGCGTGGCCTCGGTCCTCTTTGGAGCCGTCGTAGGTTTAGGCAAGGCAGCGTGTCTGTTGGCCTCCCCCACCTCAATCAGCGGACTGATCATTCGTTCCGCTCTCGTGAGTTGTTCTCCGTTTTGCGGGCACATTGATGAGGCAGTGTTTGAATTTGTTCATATGACCTCCGGCCACCACCCCTCTTTTCCGTGAGCGTGGGCTCTCGGTTCCGCTTGCTCGTTTACCTTATTGTCCCTGACCGAACTGATCCGAGCCTTGTACGAATCGCCTGGTAGGTGGGATGTAAGTCTATGGCTCGGTTGAGTGTGCCAGTCGAGGACCAACTCTCGAGCACCAGTCTGACCATCTTCTCATTGCCCTCGGCCAATCGCCCTTGTTTTCTCAAAGGCGAAATCATGGTTCAACTGTTGTGCGTGACCATAAACCAAAGACAACTTGTCCTTGCGGTTGATTAAAAGTTGATGTTCATGCAATCTTGTGCCCAGGCACTTGCCCGTTTCACCAACATACCTTGCATCACAATCTTAACATGGTATGCTGTAGACCACTGCTGATTGATCTGTTACCGGTAGCGGGTCTTTGGGCTTCATGGCTTGCTGCCTGATGGTGCATTCTCGTTTATTAGCCACACCAATCCCAAAAAGTTGTTATTGTTCTTGCCACTGCCTCTGAAATGTTCCTCACGTAGGAGATAGTGAGCCAGAACTTAGGCTTTTCTTCGCTCAACCGCTCAAACGGAGGCTTCCTGAGGCATTTGCGGATGAAGGAATTTGGATAACCGTTAGCTATAAAAAGGGCATGTAAGCACTCCATCATCTCCTTCTTCCCACTGTCGTCGCTACAGTTTGCTTGAGCACCTCGGAAGAGGGCTCTGACACAACTGCGTTTGTGGCCAACAGGGTGGTTGCTTCGGAAGGGGAGGATGTGCCTAGTGTTGGTTGCCTTACGGTAGACCGTTGTCCTTATCTTCCCGTCTGCCAGCTTTGTAACTTAGTCGTCAAGGCAGGGCAACTGATTGTTGACTTCTTCTTCCATGGTAAACTGGATGTCGGGAAAGATTGAATTCAACAATGCCCGGAAAGCCTGCAAGTGACTCCTCTTGGTTATGACGAACGTGTCGTTGACGTATCTGGCCCAGAACTTCGGGGGGTACGAACTGAAGACCAGCTGGCCAAGCCTCTGCAAAACTGCTTCGGCAATTAGTCCAGACAGACGCAAGCCCATTGGCGTCCCCTTATTTTGCTCGTAGACCTGTTCGTTGAATGTGAAGAATTTCTTAAGACGCAGTTCTAGGAGCTGGATAATATGTGCTCATTTAAGTTTTTGGTCGGTCTCGTCATAGTTTTACCGGAGAAAGCTGTCGATAGTATCGATAGTCACTGTGGGTGGGGTAGATGTAAATAACGAGATCACGTCGAATGACACCATCCCCTCGTCTGCCTCTACTTCAAGATGATGGATGCGTGTTAAGAACTCGTCAGCTGACTTCACTGTCCACTTCGAATCCTTGGTTATGAAACAAAGTCGCTGATAGAACCACTTTGACAGCCCAAAGGTTGGGGTGCCACGTAAGGAGACGATGAGGCGTAGGGGACACTCCTGGCTTGTTAACCTTTGGCAGACCGTAGAAGCGCGCCATCGCGGCATCAGTGGCTGATGAGTTCTTAACACGCATCCAACATCTTGAATTAGAGGCAGACGAGGGGATGGTGTCGTTCGACGTGACCTCGTTATTTACCTTTACCCCAACCGCATTGGCTATTGATACTATCAACGGCTTTCTCCGGGAAAATATGACAGAAACAGGATCATTTTTCCCCTGACGAAGGAAACTTAATGGTGATTTTGAAGTGGACCGACAGCAATGAAAGTTGTCCTTATTATTAAAAATTAACCCATAAACCTCTTATTAAGGAGCAAGTTTCATCGTTGGATAAAACTTTGAAGCTGCTTATAGAAGAAAAGCTATTGCCAGAAGGATCAAATTCTTCCTAAAGTTTACAAGACAGACGTCCATCCACTTACAAAGGATTTGGAAAATTGAAACTGAGAACTCTATAAACTTTCTAAACAAATTATGAGGAATCGCAACTGCTGCAGATGAGATAGTGTGTCCTGCGATGTTTCCTCTCGGTTTACGTTCATATCGCTAGATTTGGCAAAAAAACACCACAAAGAATACCCCGCCCCATCCTACAAAACAAATGGTCCTGGAAGTGATTTGCTTGAACTCTTCGGCGTATCTCCAGAAGCTAACTTTTAATTCGTCAAATAATACTACCAATAACTAAAGGAAGCGCCTATGGGCCGCCAAACTCTCATTTTTACCTAATTTTCCTCCAGTAACCCTTTATTGTGGTTGCGTTGTGTAAATTACGCATTTTTGTCATTAAAACTCTCAACTGGAAGTGCTCCACCATATTGTTAAAACAATGTTCCCATGAATTGCATTTACACTCGGAAAAGAAGTTAATAGAAGCTTTGAGTTCTAGAATGCCCCGTAGATCGAAAGAGTAATGTAGCAGTTCATACAGTAGTTTGCCTTATGAGAGCAACCAACCTGTCTCTCATACGCGGATTACTGTCCATAGCCCACATAATCGAGCAAAACCCTCTGCTCCCACAACGAACGCAACTGAATGTAATTCAATTACCCGTTGGAGCTGTTTTATCCAAGTCGGTGCACTAGGGATTTTTTACTTTGACGCGTAAGACAACGCGAATCAGAAGAGAAGAAACTAGGTAGTTGTAATCAGGCAATCAAATCAACAGCCGGAAGAACAGTCCCTACGGCAAGGGTGTATCTGAACGTACTGAAAGAGAGCCGAGGAAGCACTGAGCGTGTACAATTTAAGCTACTTTGGCTATTTGGATAAAAAAATAATTATCGAAAAATGTTCTTCGATGCTTGCGATACAGTATACTGTGGTACGATAAAAAAATGTTCCCCTGCGTGCATTCATAAGCATAACTTGCCAGTAATGAGGCGAGACCACCTTTAATAAGCAGCCATGCATACTACGAATAACTTGTGCGCCTTTTCTTGGGATAAAACTCGGTACGAATCACGAATAGGAACCCGTGTAATAAAGGTGACCTGACGCTATATCCCAGAGAAAGGCCGGGCTCTGGGTGAAGTTTAGGATTTGGGTTAAAGTTTGAATGAGTTAGATTAGGACACAAGAATGGCACTGTTCCTGGAATTTAGTAAAAAGGATATCTGCACTACAAGGAGGTCCCTTAGTTCCCCTGTCTTACCCAAAACTGGCATTGTCAAAAAATGTCCTGCGATGTTTGCGATACAGTATACTGTGGTACGTTAAAAAAATGTTCCTCTGCGTGCATTCATAAGCATAACTTGCCAGTAATGAGGCGAGACCACCTTTAATAGGCAGCCATACATACTCCGAATACCTTGTACGCCTTTTCTTTGGATAAAACTCGGTAGGACTCAAGAATAGGAACCCGTGTAATAAAGGTGACCTGGCGCTATATCCCAGAGAAAGACCGGGCTCTGGGTAAAGTTTAGGATTTGGGTTAAAGTTTGGATGGGTTAGGATTAGGACACGGGAATGGCCCTCTTCCTGGAATTTAGTAGAAAGGATAACTGCACTACAAGGAAGTTCCTTAGTCCCCTGTATTACCGAAAACTGGCATTGTTAGCGTTCGCCGATACAAGAAATTTCCGAATTTCCCGACAGTATGCATTTGGACGACTCATTCATAAATCGAAATATCGAGGCAGATACCACCTGTAATAATTCCAAGCAAGAATGGGAGAGACGTTGGTCAACCCAAGGATAATGGCAACCTACTACGATCGCAGTTTAGCATGCACTGTTTTACGAATATACTGTGCATCAGACGAGGACCTGGAGATCCATTGTCCAAATTTTGCATAACAAGAAGGATTCTTTTCCAAAGAGCTTACTTTACAACCACGTATATGCCTTAGGAAATCTGTATTTCCTACAGACTATGCATACAGAGATGCCGATAAAGACGAGGGCGGGTAGGGTGGCCATTTCCGGCTTCCAGCCATGTTAAGATCATTATCCTGTCGGTCGCGATTGATAAATTAAATTTGGAAGAAACATGCTCCCCGATCAGCTTGCGAAACTTGCCTGTCCCGCTGTGCTTTGGGGTTCCAGAAAGAGTCCGAACAGGTCATCACACAGCAAATAGTAGTATAATAAACGCTCGCTACATCACACTTCGACTTTCGCGGCTCCACTCTATTGCGGATATTGGATCGACAGTTCGACGGTTTCGATGAGGTCCACCTCGTGCCCAACGGCAGGGTGGGCGCAGGGACGGTGACTCGCGCGTGAAGTAGATTACAGGGTTAGAAGACTTGCGCTGTACCTACCTACCTCCCTTTCTCCCCCTGCCCCACATGGGCCCGATGTCAGGACGAAGTCAAGAAGACCGGAGGCGGAGATGGGGCGCAGGTGGCTGGCGCGGCTGGAGCCACCTCTAAGTGCGCCACTATACGCGGATACCTTATACAAGGGTATCTTAATCTGCATCGGGGATTTTTCACTTGTTCGCGGTTTTCTGCGGACAGTGGGTTCTTTTGTCTTTTTTATATACTTACTTAGTTGGTTTGATCAGTGGATTTCATAGACGGGAAGCTATTGCCAACTGGCTGTATCACGTAAAAAATTAAACACCTCAGTGATGCTCAATGCGCACATTTGTGCGCAGTATATAAACAGTGTGATCACATACATAATGGCAATGAAACTGACCCAATATCTAGGAGAATATCAAAGGTTTATCCTGTATAACTGCGTGGGAGATGTTTATTAGAAAGAGGGAAGGTTTATGAGGGCTTAAAATATATAAAATAACCATATAAATCACTCTATTTTTCGTCACAAATTTTCGCTTTTAGTGGTGGTTTCTGGAATGCAACCCCCGATCGATTAGGGATCGAGGAGGGAGGTACAGATAGCTACTAATCCAGAAATGACCATTCTATTCTCCCTTGTCTTCACTAGGATCACCCCGTTTAGATATAGCCCTAGTCTTTAAGCTGTTGCTCACGAGGGCTCTAGCTTGTGACCTTGTAACCTGATCAATCCACTCTTCGGTTATTCTGCTGCTATTCTCACGCTCGGATGAATGGGCTCCAAAAGACCGAGTTGTAGTTTCGTAACCGACCGCCACATTTGAGCGGTTGATCCTCTTTCTGGCAGACAAAAAGCTGTGCACTTTCCAAACGAATCATCCCACACGTGCTTGAAGGGCCTATTGTTCAACATTACTTTTTGAAAAACTGACTTTAACACCTAGGTATGTCAAGAGGTTCGATCACACAATCAGTAGTGCTCACAGGTGTGACTCAAACACAACTGCAATCTAAGGACAGTGAGCCCGTGACTCAGTGGTTAGCACTTTGAACTTCTGATCAACAGGTCACGGGATCAGGCCGCACTGACTACAACCTGAAGTTGGGCATGTCTGGCTGATGACAGCTAATAAGTCAGAAACTACCATTCCACTCTCCTTTTTATATTTGTTGGTAGTTGTTCTCTGCTGGAGGAAATGTATCCACTGCACTTACACATCTGCCTGTCTGCAGTCTCACCTGGCACTCGGAAGCCAGCAGAGGCTTAATGACGAAGACCAGTATGAGCGGGGGAAGGAGAGCATCGTCAGCTTCCAGCCTCTTCCAACCCCTATGAGTTGGAAGAACCACTCTAACAGAATGCACACATCAGTAAAATCTAAACTCTAGTGCAGTCTCTTTTGCCCACTACCACACCTTCTGGGTTTCCCCACCTTTTTCCCCACAACAGAGTTCCCACATTACGCTTGCAGTTTCGTTCTCACGAAGAGACAATCGGAACGGGTGCTCAGCAGATCTCAAAAACCGCAAATGCTATGACATATATGAGTCATGCGAGGACAGCCACAGTGACAGGTGTGGCCTACCGCGGCTATGTTCGGCCGCATGCGTATGCAGTCATGAGGTAAGTAAGCTAGCGAACGGCCAGAAAAATGGGAATAAATGACACTTAGTGCCTCGTATGAACTGGTTCACTTGCTCAAAATTTTAGCCGTACCCTTGTAACAAAACAGGGGTGATGGCAGCAGGGCTAAAACCACCCTTTTACTGGTAGGAATGCTGTTGCTAGCAAAACAACACAGATTAAGATCTTCCCTGACCTCCGATGCCCTGGATGTTTTTCCTGTGGGGAAATGCTGCCAGTGGGTGTGCCACTGCACGGGAAATGCCGATTTGGCGCAAAAAGGAACTCTCATAAATCCGAAAAGTGCGATTTTACAAACCCAAGCACATAGGCCGCTTTGTGTCTGCATGCGACATCTAGACCTTTTTGGAGTCATTAGTGGTCAGAAAGGTTTTATGAAAAGCAGGTGGAATGCACAAGAAAGGGCAGCGAAGATGCAGAGGAGCCGCAATTAATCAAAGTTGTGCATTTGGACTGTGTTAACGGCAGATAGAATAGGTAGCGCAATTCATGAAGTACCGACTGAGATTCCGAAATGTCACTTCGGGAATACGAACTCCCACATTGCTGGGACCGTGAGCTAATATTCAGAGGTCGACTAGGGCTAGTGTTAAGGTAAGGGTTAGCATATCTTCCAGTTTTTCCAAGTTTTTCAATTCCAGGATAATTTTGAACCCGAAGTGCCGATGCGCTTTCGTTTAGGGTTTACGCAATACAACCTGCAAAATGTCAACTTAAGAAAAATCCTACCAAGATACTATAGAGGTCTCATAGCATTTTGTGAGAGATTTCGACTATGTTGTATACTTTCTAAGGAGCATTTATAAACGGAAAGATGAGATGTTGCCTGAAAATCACCTTTTACGGTCTTAAACAATCTCATATTTGTAAACTTTTTTAAACTGGAAGCTTCCCTTCTTTTGAGTATAAAATTTGAAAAAAGATGTAATTTACAAGAGCAAGAGTAGAATAAATTGCATTCTGGTTCATGCTTTCTAGAGAGAGAGGGGGCTTTTATTTTGAAAGCATAATTTCAAACTTTTCAGCAAAAAGACCTCCATTCACAGCGGATACACAAAAGAGAAAGCACCAGTAGTTAACGAACGATACACAGTGACCGAAAGCTACAACTGTCGGCATCAAGAGCGGTCGTCCGTGACTGAGTTGCAAAAATATGCACCAGATTTTCTTCCTTCAAAGCAGTGTTGGCGTCGTGTGCACATGACCTCATTTTTGTAGTTAGAATAAACAAAGGTGGTTAAAGTGCAGTGTCTAAGGAGAGAAATGGGCCAGCCCATGTACATATAAGAAAATGCACATATGAGTGCAGGTGAAAAGTGGCGGCTCGATTTCAAAAGCCCGCCACAATTATACGTTTTGGATTTGTAAGGACATCGAAAATCAACGAAGCAATTCTATACTAAGTAAGTACTCTCTTTTAGCGCAAGTGCTTTTCGCAGACGGTTAGAATAACAAGCATCCGAAAGCCGATATTCTAGTGTGACGGCAATGTCTATGAATATGCTGCCCTATGATCGATACTACCACCCCATTTAAAGTCAATTTTTTGTAGCAAAATCACGTTTCAGAATTTCAGTTGATATTTCCTAAGACCTGTCATGTAGATCACCTTCGTTAACCACCCTGTGGCCGTCAAGTGCGTGCATTTAATTTTCCCTAAATTTTCTCCTATACTTTTTTTTATTTTTGAATAATTGCATATGATTTTCCCTGAATTATCTTCACTGCCAAACGCATTCACACGTGTGCCCATAAACGACCCCGTTTCCTTTGGAGATTCGAGACAGGAAAAACGCCAATTGTGTCGTCATATGCCATGACTATTTCGGTACAGAGTCCGTCCTTGTTTTAATAGAAAAAGACGCATGCATTTAATTCGTGCCGCTTTTTTTAATTTTTTTTAACAAGTACTGCCTTCAGGCAACTAAAATCGACAACACGTGTCATAGGTAGTGCTTGTCATGCGGTTGAAACGTTAATATTGATTTTTTATTGTAGGCCATGTGGGATATTTCATGCCAAAATAAGCATTTGTGGGAAGCATTGCTCTTTTATTTTAAGTAGAGAAAAAATGTTGTTTAATGCCCTTGTTTACCCGAGGAACCTCAAAGTTAACCTGCTCTCTTTGAAAGAACATGCCGACAATGAGTTGAACGCTTTAACAGTGGACATCTTAACATAGCGGAAAAGAACCGTTCAGAATAGACGGAAAAAATTAAAGCTCAAGGATTGGAAATGCTAAGTGATCCATCTCAAACATCCAAATAAATTATGCGAATATTCCCATGTTTAACTTTAAAAGGCAATTGGGCAAACGCGTGTTTTCAGTAATTCATCATCGGGCCTATATGGTCACACAGACAATGAAAATATGAGAATGGCCATGGTTTATGATTTTTTTATGGTTAATAATAATAATAATAATAATAATAATAATACGGTTTTTATGGTTAATAATAAGCGTTCTCACGCCGCCTGCATGGCGAGGTTGGCGTTTGGAGGCCATTAAGACTAGGGGGGAGGGGGGAGTAGGACAGGCTGAGCGATGCTCGAAGGTCGAGTTCGGGGGGTGAATATCACTGTCAAGTACGCGAAGTGAACAACTGTCATCATGGTGTGGGGGCAACGTGTGAGCACCACCTGAAGTCGCCGTTGGCTACGGAAGAGAGGAGCGCCTGTATTAGTGTCTGATACAACAGTTACTCTCAATAGTATAGGAAAAATTTGTTTCCTTTGAGATGACAATGTTGAAGTTGACTTTGCTGGTTGTGTTCTCGCCGACATTATGAACAGATAACAATGACCATGGAGTGAAGTTAGACGTCGGTGCATTCATATGATACAATGCGGTCTAAGGGCGGTTTTAGGGAGGAGATGGTTCTATTGTACTCTCTCGGAAAAAGCCACACATACGCCTTTCAGGCCAAAAATGCAAACTCACAGTGAAGGCAAAGATGCCCTGTCGAACTAGATCGCCGAAGACGAAATGTGTGCCACTCAGACCATTTTTCATCAGGTTGGCGACATGGGCTCCAACATATTGAAAGGCTTTATAGCCAAATTTCGTCTGTAACGTCACTACGGCGAGGTAAAACTGGATGAAGAAACCTATGAATACAGGTTGCCAGTTGATCTATTGGACGAAAAAAGAAAGAGTACTGGGAATTTTACCCACCTGCGCGTATGTTAGCATACGCTTTTACTGTCAAAAATACTTGCCAAGTGTCAGGCACGTATGGATTAAAAGCGAAGCTGTGAACGAGACATCACCCCCACCACTCCCAGCGGAAGCGGGTCAGGTTGGAGAAGAGGAGAAAGCGGGGAGATTTACGTCTAAGAAAAGGACTTCAGTTTGGAAATGTGTGAAGTGAGCTCGTATATGCACTGGGTAGCACTCACAGAAACGACATATCAATCAGTTTGTTACTTATGGCTAGTGGGTAGTGCAGTACACATTACGAGGAAGTCTACCATGCTAGAACTGACAAACACCATAAGCCGGCCATTTCCGTGTGGCTAAGAGCAGTCGAGGACGAAACCAATTGTTAACATCAATCATTCCCCCGCCGCCTGCATGGCGAGGTCGGCGTGTGGAGGCCATTGCCACAGGGGGAGGGAGGGGGGAGGTAGCGTAAGGGGTTAGCGATGTTCGGTGGTCGAGTGCGGGGAGTGAACAGCACTGTCATCAGGGTGTGGGGGCAACGTGGGATCACCACCTGAAGTCGTCGTTGGCCACGGAAGAGAGAGCGCCTGTATTAGCACAGCGCTGGTTTCGCTAGCCGTATCGTCAATGCCTCGGCTGTTGCTAGCATGCATTGGCGTAGACCCTTAGATAAGTTGGTTGATGTGCGGTACACAAACTGAAAGGCTTCGTTGTGATCGACTCGGTGATTAGTATCAACGTCATCTTACTAGTTCGCTTTTTGTGTCCTCCAAGAAAGGCAGTATTATAAAACATGTTTTTTTTTCATTTCTGCAGTTAAGGTAGTGGTTGTAGGGGCGCTCCCCAGGATTCTGCACGATGAACGATAATTAATTACTGAAAAACGTGTTTGCTATCTTGACTTTTCAACTCAATTAAGTGCTAGAAGTATTAACAGTTGATAGATCTACCGTTTGCAAACGTTCACGTGCTATGGGAATGGTATAAAAACAAGGAATTTTGAGGTCACGTGAACTGACCGCAAGACGAAAAGGAAGAAAAACGTAATATCACGTGGGAATGATTGCTTTCAAGACACACAGATTCACGTCGAATCGTGATTGGCGATAAAAAAAGTGAATATTTTACAATAATTCGAAATTTTAAATCCCTGGACTACGCCTGACTAAACATAAATATGAACGCGAAAACACAATATTCGTTGAAATAGCGTTATGCTCTGTATCTGATCGGGTCCAAAGACAGTGGTATATCAGAAGTTATTGAAACCATCTGAACCAGTTATAAAAAAAGAATTCATAAATTTAAGTCGAGTACTGAGCATAAAAAGTCAGAATAAAATTGACGATATGGCAAGAGGATTTTGCAACGTAACGATGCTAGGCCCCATATTGCATGAGTGATGGAAACTATGGAGGCCCTTCATCCGCCATATTCACCAAACATTGCTCCATCAGTATATAATTTATTTCGGTCGTTGCAATATGACCTTGATAAACAGTGCTTCAGTCAAAATTGGCTTAAGTAACCGATTGCTTCCAAAAATCAACAGTTTTTCTACCATGAAGTTCAGTTGTCACCCCAGTTGAAGCTACCAAAGGGCAGTATTTTGAATAAATATGGCGTCTAGTTTCTTTTAAATAACCGGTGTTTTCATCGAATAAAGGCACGAATTAGTTCCCACACTCATTAAAAAAGAAGTGACAGACAGGGAAATAGGACTTTGCTGGTTCTCATGATCACGCTGATTATCTGATCAAAGATATTAATTAGTTTATAAGGACAGTTGACCTGTGACGCATCTATCGCACTCAATCTTCCCTAACCCACTTAAACCCGGTGTCGGGACGAAGTTAAGAAGCCCGGAGGCTGATCGGTTGCTGGTGGCTGGCGTGGCGTTAGTCTGCGCCTAGGCGGGCGACAAACCTCTCATGTTTTACATTTTTATGGGTGCGCATACCGAACTATACGTGTTGTGCACTGCTCTGGTTTCCTTGTATTTGGTCCAACACAGCTACCGCGTTAGGCGTCGTATATAAACGTGTGCCCCCTAAAGGGGCCACGTGGTAGATGCGTTGGACCAGCATGGGGGCCAAATCAGGGCACAGCAGGCGTTATTCGGGTTGCGCTCCCATAACAAATGCCGAACCTGGAGTGGAGGGGGGGGGTGGTGGCACGCCTAGGGGGTGGATAGGGCCCCGGACGCGCCACCGCATCCTCTCCCGCCTCCGGTCTTCTTGACTCTGTCTTGACACCAGACCTAGGTGGGGGGAGGAGGAGGAAGGGCGGTAGATGCATCGCAAGTCTACCATCACTGTAAACTAAATCACGCGCAAGTCATCGAACCTGCACCACCCTGCTGTGGAGCAACGGTGGACCTCGTCGAGATCGACGGTCGAACCATCGTATGGTATATAAACGTGCAAATCATTTGCATCAAGGAGGAAAGTAATCACACCCCGGGGCGGTAATTGTATGAATCATTCCGTAGCATTGCGTGAAT
Organism: Schistocephalus solidus; assembly: GCA_017591395.1. Lineage (NCBI taxonomy): Eukaryota > Metazoa > Platyhelminthes > Cestoda > Diphyllobothriidea > Diphyllobothriidae > Schistocephalus > Schistocephalus solidus. The sequence continues at coordinate 136,523 of WEDG01001187.1, read as the reverse complement.
GTCCGCTACAGGCAGATGGACGCAGTAAATTTAGGGCCTATGACTGTTCTGGCTAAACCCGATATGAGTCATTCGCCCTACCTCAAGCGCCTGGGGCGACAAAATAGAGAGTAGGCTTGTAACAAGATGACAATTGCTACATCAAACACTCTTTTACCAAACAGCTTTCTTGTTCCTATTCACCGTCCCCTTCGATTGGGAAAAAATGCACACACCTCAGCGGCCATTTACGCGCAAAGAGGTCTGCTGGTGGTGAGTTGGCCTTAAAATATCGATATTTTCCTCAGCAGGGAAATTCTGGTCAATGTCGATGGCTGCTGTTAAGACGTAACTTCAAGCCGTTTATGATTCAACAACCAATGGATCTGCTGCTGTTCATGTGCCAGTTTTAACGCAACTTTTTAACCCTTAAATGAACCCGAGATGCCTGCCGTTTTGCGTACTGTCAGAATCACCCATATCCCAGAAAAAAGTATAATAATTCGGATCCCGAACCCTTTCATCCAGTTGCCTATTGGTTAGCTCCTCTGGGGCTCACTGAACGAGTTATCTTCAAAATTATCTTGCCCTTTTCCTCCACTTTGCATGCACAGTTGATGTGCAATCTCGTGAAAGTTTAATTGTTTAATTGTTGAATTGTTCGATTAGAAACGATTGCTTGAGTCGGGTTGTAGTATTCATTGTCGTTGAGCCTAATCACGTCAAGATGGTGGCTTGTGACAGAGCGTCTGCATAATCGACTCGATGGTATCAATTCTTCCCAGTGATGTTTGATACGTCAAACAGCATTTATAGAAAACATGCCATTTGGTAGAAAATCACCCCACCTTGAAATTTTTTTACATAAAAGGGGTGTTGTTTGGTTTAAAAAATATATTTTTCAATACTTAGGTAATTTTGAACCCAACCTCCTTTTATACTTGTATTCAGAGTTTCCAAACTGCGGGCTATATCTTTTCCATGTAATGAAAATCATACATTTATATAAGCCTGTAAGAATACGTCATATAGAGGCCATAAAATCTTTCAGTTGGTATGGACTAGGTTGTGGACAGCTGCAGTGCTTTATGAATGGACATTTCACTATCATAAAAATCTTATAAGTACAAACTATTTGAAAGTCGATAGATGTCCCTTCTTTGAGTACGACTTTTAAAGAAGAAGTAATTGGCTACCAAACAAGTGCAAGAACGCATATTTTTCGTTCATATTTTCTCTAAAAAATATATGAATTTATATGGGTATCGTAAATAAATTGTAAAATTCATATTACTTTTAGTGGTAATTTTTGCCTACTGCGGTTACGACAGGCAGCCGGAAGGAAGCTCTTTCAAAAGACCGTATTCTGAGGTGACTCAAAGCTTTCGGGATTATACTGCACGTCAATCAACCCTACATGAGTAGATGCGATGGACCAACACGGAGGCCACATAAGGGCACGGCAGGCATTATTCGGATTGCGCTCCCGTAACAAAAGCCGAAACTGGGGGGGTGTGGTGGCACGCCTAGGGGCGGCTTAGGGCTCCGGCCGCACCAGCCACCTGCACCCTCTCCCGCCTCCGGTCTTCTTGACTCTGTCTTGACACCGGGCATATGTAGGGGAGGAGGAGAGAGTGCGGTGGATGCAGCGCAAGGCTACTATCACTTAAAACTAATTCACGCGACAGTTACCGTGCCGGCACCACCCTGCTGTGGAACGTACGGTGGACATTGTCGGACTACGACGGTCGAACTGTCTGACAGCCTGAGAGTTAGGGCTCACTGGCTCCTTCGCAGCGTGGCCTTTATCGCGCTCCCACGCTGTTGATAATCCAGGACTCATTCCTCGTCCCTGAGTAAAATCCTAGTACACGGGAATTCTGGGAAAAGTTCGTGTATGGGTTGTTTGGATTTGCCAGAAAAACGCCCACGCGTCTGCCTTCAGTTTTTTTGACCTTGACTTGCCATCAGCAAACGGTGGATATGTTGGAGAAAAAACGTGGGGTAAACGCAATGCAGGTCTGCTAAAACAGGAAAAAAAATCCACGCGCATGGCATGGTTACTGGGCCCACTACGTGGAAGAAATTTTGAACCCCACCGTTCGTGACGGTCGTACTGTTTGCGTGATGTAAAACATCCGAGACTTGGGTCTCAGCAGGCGGGACTGTATCAGCTACGATACATTTCACATTTTATTTCTAAATAGTTTCTTTTTTTATCTCTTTTTAAATGCAGCTAATCATATATCTCACTTTAAAAAGTTTACCTAAGGATGCGTGTTTTTGATCATAGCAGTAGTAAAAAGTTAGCGAACCTATGCTTTTAATCGGCATCGTATGCCTACTATGTTCCTTCTGTTTTAGATTACTCAGGCCTAAGTATAGAAGACATTAGTAAATAATGCATGGAAAATTGTTATCAAATCTTAATTGCCACTCCTTAGACATTTAAAAATTGTTCTAACCAGGGTAACAAAAAGGGTGACTACCGTTATATGATAATTATATGGTTCCATGCAGTCAGTGCACCAAGCCTATACCCTATACCCTATTCCTATCGTTTATAAAAGCGTTGGGTTAGGCACGGGAATAGGCAACCCCAGAAATACAAGCATTCTTACGCTAAGTTTCCAAAAGAGGCACCTATTCCTGTGTCCTAGGCTCAACACTAACCATAAACTTAAGCCTAACCCTAGCCTTTCTTCAAAAGCTAATCTTCCTGGAAGTTGGCACACGTCACCACGTATTACGGGGTTCCTATTCGCGTTTAGTAACAAAAAATGCCAGAACGCCTTACAACAGTCACTGGATTACATAGGTTTATATCGGAATGTCTAACGTGGAGAAAACATCAGGCTAGCCCGACGGTTTGACCGGCATTACCACAGATGGTAACCGTGCGCTCTGCAGCAGGGCACAGGAATTAGTGTATAGTGATAGCAGACATGCGTAGCATCTACTGCACTCTCTCCTCCCTCACTCTTCGGAGCTTGGCGTCAAGAGAGAGGGAGAGAGTCAGGAAGACCGGAGGCGGCACCGGGCGCAGTAGCTAGAAAAGCTAACGCTCGCGCACAGTACAAATTTGAAGGACTTCCTTCGTAAAAGATGGAATTTACACGCCTTTAATTTGCACAGGCAAGCTCAATAAGCCCCTTTTTGGACAAAATTTGGCTGCCCCGTCACGTTTGGAGGTATTTTTATAGGCTCAGAGGGAAGGGACTGTAGCCAACTTTTAAACTGGTGGAGACTACCCTTCCAGAAATAATTAACTACTGAGTCATCCAAACCTTTTTCTAGAACACCTTCAACAACCACTTCTTGTAAGAAATCGGACAACCTTTATCTTAGTAACACAACACTGCTTCATGTTCAGCTTCCGGAAACTGCATACGAAGTACATCCCACACGAGTTGAAACGAGTGTTCACATTCCAGGTTTACGTACAAGTAGGGAATAATAAGAAGGCTGTTTAATCGATTGCATCCCGTGACTAAACTGCCATCGTTACTACAAAGGCCGGAATGGACGTATTCTCAGTTCGCGCATACAGGAAGGTAAGCTGACTCTGCGACGGGGTGACGGAAAGCGAGTCACGAGTTTAACCTCACAGCCACGATGATAATGGCTTACTCCAGAAGCAAAACAAGCCACGATTTGATTGAAAGCCTGAGCCTTCGATGAGAACGCAATTAATCGATAATATCGATCTGACGCCGTCATACAGAGCCTGCACAGTCACTTCCGAGCTGTCATTACTGTTGTTTAATTGGCGCATACCCCTTATAACTGTTGCTTGTTTTGTTGCCGCTTTTATTTCTGACGATGGATTCCTGCACGTATTCGAAAGTTCAAAGTAATAAAAAAATTATTCCGGCGATCCATCAGTCTTCTTCAACCCTACTGCTTCCGCCTCCTATCACAAAACATTGTCATTTACAGATTGTGCAATCACTGTCCTCAAGGCGTTGGAAGTGAAGTTGCTGGAGTATAATGAATGGTGATCCCTTTTCAAGAATCCCTTAGGAGTTGCTATTGGTAAGCTCTCGGATAAGTACCTTAAATTTTACGGTGGCTTCTTCCTCCTTCGATTAACTGCATGTAACACCAGATGTATAAAGGAAGTAGAGAGAGTCCCCGCTTCCCCAGGAGTGCCTACTCTTAATTACTTCGTGTAGTCTTTATATCCTGTTTACTCGTCTCTTGACTGGCATAGTTTACTTGAGGCAGTATGTTTAGGCTCCAAGGCGGTCCTTCTTTGGTGTCTGATTTGACTTTGCCAGACTACAAGGAGTGCCCCAACTTTTTGCAGTGACATTGGTGTGGTTTTCGTCCCCGGCTCGTAAACAGGGACCCAGTTACTGGAGCTGAGGTACAAGGACAGAAGGGCCTTTAGAGTATAGCTGATAGGGTTGAAAAGTAAACTCGGCAGTAAACCGCCACAGTTATGCAGACAGCACAATCCACTCGGCAGTATTACATGTTGTCTTGTTTAATTAATGCGCGAACTTGAAGTCAATCCTTCGGAACAGACCTTTTCAGGCTGGATCTGAAAATTGCTAGAATATTTGAGCTTAAATATATCAGCTACTACGGTATAGCCGCGTAATATTCACAAACTACCAACAGAGAGTCATTTGAAAACGAAACCAATGTCGATTCGGTTGATGTGGATTAATACAAAAGTCTCCGCTGATGTGCTGGATTTCGTTGTAGCTGATTGACCAGAAGCCCAGTCTTTCAGTGTTCCATATTAATTAGAATTTTGGTTTTCGGTGCACATTTGTGAAACCACCAAGGGCGGTGTTTATCAGATCAAACTAAACTGCATTAGTGCTATGTAAGTTTTTTTTTCAAGGCCACGGAATGCAAGTATCCTTCGTGTGAGTATCTGGCAACCGTTTTACACGGAATTATTTTTCCTTAAAATAGATTTTAGCTGTTGACTCTGTGGTATTCATTCTTATGGGACTTTTGGAATTGTGCCGATGAAATATGCCTATACATCTACAAAGACTTCCGGATTCCATTTAAGGCGCATTTATTGCAGGAGTTTCCTGGCAACATTGCAGCATTTCAGAGCTGAATGAAATAATGAAAACCTTTTTTTCTCAGAAAGGGCTGTTTGAGTGCTGTAGATACCTTTATGTGTCTTAAAACGCAAACTGTATGATGGAGGATAGACTCTTCAAGCCCTCGTCGCTCTCCTTCCTTCGTTTCGCGCAAACTTTTAACCGGACCAACACCTGATTGTGTAAGAAGCTGACAGTTTTGAACAGAGAAGCTCTTTCCTGCTTTCAAACGACCAACGCACGGAGCAAATAAGAAAGGGGGGTCCTTCTACTAAAAAAATATTTACAACTGAGGGGACCATCAACCTGTACGCGCCAACGTGCGTCTACGCAGGAGGCAGTCGTTTCGTAGATGCTACTGCCGATGTTGGGATGCTGACACCACAGACACTGAATAGCGAAAAGGCCGCAGGATTTCGAGGTGCAGGGAGTGTTGTCGGCCCAGAATTGACCGAATTACAGGGTGAAGTGAGGGCGCTTCGCTTTTACCTGGAGCTCCAGTCTAGAGCCTTCAGAGGCAGGTGTCGTGCCTGGTTGTTGATGATGGACAAGTTAGAAAGGGTCGTTTCAAGCTCGCGTATAGTAGATGACCTAACTTATGAAATGTTGTGATGGAAACTTTAGTGGGTAATTCAGCATAATTTGGTGTTGTATTTTCGGTTTGTTTTAATAGATTTGAGGTCCAGAAGGCCTCTTACTGAAAAAGGAGGTCATTTCAGAATTTGTTTTACGGAAGGAAAACAAGCCAGGTTTGGACGAAATAGGAAATGTTGGGATACCCAAGTAATTTGCTACACTATTTAATAGCAGAGACAAAAGGCTATTCTTTTTACGCGTTGTGCTGCAAAAAAACGTTTATACACGCAGGAAAACCTTGAATAAATTTGTTCTGGGACCGAAAAATCTGATCTTACTTCAACTTAATTTAGCTGAAGGCAGGAAAACTGGATTTTGAACTCAAACACGTCAGATGCGAGTTAGTCCACCATGGACAATTTGGTAGTTTCTCTGGCAGCCTGATTTACAGCTGGTTAACATCCAAAAGAACAATCGAAATAAGTTATGATATGTTTTATATGTTATCGTTTTTCGTTATTTGCTCGTTTTATTATATTTTCCCTCTGCTGTCAGTTAAATTCGTCCTGGAATAATTCACCCATCCTTAAATCGTTTTTGATTTGATAGTTTGCGATGAAGTCTATGATTTCTTAGCTTATAAATACTAATGTATAGACCAAACATTACCTTCATTTGGAGGAAGGTCGTGGCTATAAAACAGCATAACTTTCGTAGACGCAAGTTGGGCGGCTTGTGCGTTGAAACTGTTTTTGTGCGAAATTTGTGACCTTTCTTCTGTAAGGTCACGAACCGCTTCTTTAAATTGTGGTCCTCCGTTGCCAAGGCACCCACAGGGGCAAAAAATACTGGTGGCAGTCTCGTATTGACCATCGAGATGCTAAGCCCATCCCTTTGAATGCCCACTGATTAAAGAAGTTTTCTGTGACACCAACACCTACTAAATAAGCTCCCTTAGGGTGAGGTTCCCCTTTGCCACGCAGGAGACACCAAGGGGATAGATAAATGCAAATAAGTTAGAATACCATGCACCCAAGTCTATGAACTGCAACTGGACCTGCAAGCAAAAAATAAACAGGTGAATAGGACACCCAATTCAGCGTACGTTAAACCGCGAACAGATCGCAGGAGAAAACAATACGATCGGAGGAATTACCGGAGTAGGCGCTAAAGTCATCAGATATTCCACGATTTCACTTCTTACATAAGGCTACTTTCCAACTTGTGTTACTAAACGTTACGTGAAATGGATCGGCAGTTGGCGTGGTATGTATTCTCACGGACAATTTTTGTAAAGGCAGTTTCTGCTTTCGTCTCTAGCCAGCGAATATAAGTTGTAGGTTGATGAGGCATATTTCTTCAAGAAGCGCAAAGCAATCGACGCTTTTTGTTATACAAGAATTTAAATGCAAAATCAATGGGAAAAATTCCTTTTAAACCATCGACTCGTTGGCATAAGTTTTTTATTAGGAAAAAGAGGACAGTACTCGGTCGGAGCTAAAAGACGATTCCTGTGAGCTGGGGTATAGTAGCATGTGAGACCAATATTCCAACTGGATGAACAAACTGAAAAATGTCTCTGATAGAGAGACTGGTTGAACAAAAGCAAAATCTTCTCAATCACTGAAGGGGAAGTGTCTAGCACTCGCTCAAAGCCGCACTGTCCTAAACTGGGCACCAATGCGGTAAACAGTTAAAGAAAAAGAAAAGGTTAGCGCTAGTGTTAAGGTTTGGGTTAGTGCTAGGATTATGAATCGATAATATTTACCCATCCTGTAATTTTGCGCGTAACCACCTCTATTACCGGTGTGGAGGGGTTCCCAGTCTCTATTACAAGTGAAATTGGGCTTAATTCTATTGGGTTATGGGTTAGGTTTAGGACATGAGGAAAGGTTTCACACCGTAAATTTAGCGCAGTACCACCTACTTTCGTGTCCAACCGCCGGGTCATTTTCTGCTTCTTAAATGGACTAATCTCCTCAGTGGTTAAGCTATAATGTTAGATCAGAAATGTACTCTGAGGAAAATGGAGATTAATGACGTTGCGGTAGCTCCTGTTAGGCTTATCTGCCGCATTTCCACCCCAGCGTCCTCTACACTTTGTCTGTTCGCCGCGCCTGTGCCGGTTGGCACTGTCACTAGTGACTCACTGCCACAATTCTGAAGCCACTGGCTCTGAATTTCTGGCGGATCACGCCATAGTGGTGCTCATGATACCAGCGTCTGCTGTATTCGGTCCCGGACAACTCTATTGACAGGTTGCCAATAGCTGTGTCTGCTCTCTGTCAGGGTAATCTTTTTCCTACTACTTTTGTACACCAAGCGTTAGATTTTGGTGCATTGGTGTTGTCACTCGTCGTATCCCAAATAAATCAGCAAATTCTATGATCCCAAAGTGATTTGACATGGATATGTGTCTTTCCCTGCAATTTATTTCAAGGATACCTGTACAAGGCAGGGGGTGAGGTAGGTGCTATTAACTGCAATACGAACCTAAGAAAAAGTTAATGCAAATCAAACTACCTAAATGACTTAAGTAGGCATTACATAGGAAATAAGTCCTTGTCTTTTCAGAAGTTTCAGCGTGGACTACTATCACAGGATAGGGGTAATCGTTAGAGAAGGGGTGGAAGTAGTACCAGCTTTCTACCGAGTGGCTTCAAGCTGCATTACATGGGCAATTTTTTTTGCAAACACGTCCATATCTTACGCATGGCCAGGACTCAGCGTTGCGTAGACGACCTCATGCGGAAGAGGGCCTCGAAAAAAGAAGTGTGTACGAACAAAAATAGGGCCATCGAGATGGCCAATTCCGGTTTAATTACTGTCATCAACCAGAAATATCTAAATTCAGAGTGTATGGCTAAGAGTTGAACATGAGCAAGTTGACCATAGAGCAGCGCTCCCATCACTTATCGCTATGCGACCGCTTGCGTGGGCTGTAGATCCACAGTCGACAATAAAGGTGATAGTGCTCACTTTCGTCCTGCGATAAAGATAGATCGGTGCAGGCTATTCTCATAGGACCTTGAATTTCATTCCTAGTTCGACTGTATGTACATTGTTTAGTTGAATCGCTCTACTGAGGAGCAGCTGGAAGTTGCTTGTCACCAAGTGTGAATTTAAGCGTCAGCGATTTTTTTGCCACGAGGTGGATACAGAAAGTACACTTTATAAAAAAATATTATAAAAGCATTAACAGTATTTGGGTAACCAACCATAAATTATTAGCATAGGGAAACAAGGTAACGATGCCAGGAAAGTTTGTCCATTTTCTTGATGCACTGCAGGAATTCTGGAGCGCAATACTATGCTAGTTCAGGTTCATCTTAAAAGCCTCTACAAATGTGGACATAGCAGCACCCGCAGGCGCAGCATTCTTTTTCAAGGGCAGTTCCATGAGCAACAGATACACCTTTCCTCCTCAGACAGTGAGTGCACAAATTTTTTGCTTTAAACAAGGCTCCTCGTAAGTGTGAACATAAAGGGACCGGTATCAGGCCGAACGTCACGTTGTAGTTTTCAACGGAGGTTGGTGCCTTAATCGACGTTGAGAAGAAACTCCGGTAAATCGGAGGCCAGTCCGTTTGATGGCAGGGGGCTGGTGGGTTCACGGTTCGTAGGCAATTGCTTTAAGCTGACAGCATCGAATGAGATATTCGTTTGCACTAGATCTCATATCAAAAAAATATATTTTCGAGCGCTTCTTCGTTGAACAAGTTTACCCAAAGTGCATGAGTTACATGCAGAAACTAGCTTGTATAGACATAATACTACGACATTTGTTTAAAAATTTAATTATTTTGGTAGTAATATTATATGCCAGTCAAAATAATTATCTAAAAATGAACTTGTCAAAGGAGGAGGTGCGTGACACTCTCTTTTTGTGGTCGAAAACTTGTTCGATCCCATACTGTCTGTCCACCAGCTGTGCTGCTGGCGATAACGAATGTTGTGCCAGACGAAGTTACCACAACTGGTCTCAGCTGACCCGTCCATCAAAATGAGCTAATCACATTATAGGTTTGATCTTTACCAATAACGTTGCTGCTCTTTTTGTTGCTTTCAAACGTGAAATTTTCTATAGTTACCATGTATTAGTTCCCTGTGGTTATCCGCTGTCTTTTTTAAAAGAGATCAGAACAACGCAACTCTTCCTAAACTTTGATTTAATATATGACGAATTGATAAATAACTATTTTGGATCATTGGACTGGCATGGATTTCCCTCCTGTGATGATGCAGCAGTCCTTTTTGACTTCAGTTCAGTTGTTTCCAAAGATATATTAGGATTTGTACGTCGTAAATGTCTCGCATTTAACTCTTCCGCTTCTATTCTTCCTCAATTTCTTTCTAATATACAAAAAATTTTAGAGGTTAATTGCAATTCATGTCCACTAACGCTTTACCTTTACATCGCAAAACCATATAAATTTTTTGAAGTAACCTCGAAGCTGCATCAAGCGAGAGACACACAGTGTTAATCACCTACTCTCATTGATCCGAAACTTGGCAAATACATAACTCAAATCATCCGTCGCCGGTGCTCTCTTAAGCTTGGTCACGAAATTTACGCATTATTTAACAGCAAAAAAAGCTTCTTCATCCTCTGGCAACTACGTATACCTTGAAAGACAAGTATTGAGGTAAGTTAAGTGGGTCTCGTATGGCAATGCACCTTGATCCCTTACTCATGCTCTGGCTTGCCTTATAATTCCTTCGAGTAAGTTGTAATCATGTTGCCTCCACGTTCTCTAGACTTAAGTTGCATATGCAAGATGCGGTCTTAAGAACGCATCAGAGATTTTGGAAAGCTTTCGCGATATATCAACGTAAATGTTCACTTGAGGGTATAAAACATTTAGTTTTTTTAACTTCAGGTGCTATAAAATGGATTTTAGAAAGCTTTGCAGCGTTCGAACTCCAAAAACTGTTATGCTTCTGTACTTATGGGTTTTGGAGTGACATTCTATTTAAGCTGTAACTGCGCTTACCAATGATCTGGCTTTGATTTCTGAGATGCAGCACTGTTAATTTGGTCCATTTGAAAACCGGAAGCCATCTACAGACCATTGTTACAATCGCCGGAGAGTGTCTTGGTAGTCGGATTCGTCAGCATCACTGTACGTGACTTTCAAGATTATTTATGTGATAACCAAATCTGTAGCAGTCAGAGGGGTCATTCCAAGCACTAAACCTTGTGGGACTCTACTTTCCATAACTCTGTATCTTGGTTGCTGTTGCCCTAAACAGACAAAATCGAGCCATTGAAGAAGTTTGCCTATGATACCCATCAATCTCCATTTTTACAAGAGAAGCTGTTGCCGAAGGCTATCGAAAGCCTTCCCATAATCAATGTAGGTGGTGTATCCCGTATATTTTGCATCGATTGCTCTTGTCCAGCTTCGCATCATGTAAAGCGGATTTCTTTTGCACAATCTTCTATGAAAGCCTCATTGCACGTTGAAAAGTGGTTGCGGATTTCCACACAACTCCTCAATTCCTTGTTGCTTATCTTCTCCGTGACTTTGCAAAAGAGTGATCTCCATCTGACTAGTCCACAGTTGGTCACAAGTGCACGAGTACAATTTTTGTGAATCAGTGTAATTTGGTCCCTTTTCCAGTCCATGTGAATAATGATTTCAGGCACAAAGAGAGAAATGGATTTATCAGTTTTGCGCAAGTTCAAAGGGTAGCTTCGTTAAAGTTTCGTCTGGATCGTGAGCTTTACATAAGCTCACGTTTTATTAGCTCTGTGAAAAATACTACGTTCCATAATATAGCACATTTCCCGTAACTGATGCTCCCTAATCTTGTAAATAGACAGAATGAAATCCAATACTCTTGCGAAAACAGCCTGGAAGACTTGAGGAAACAGCTCAGCTTTGTTTGTACTGTGAGATACCTCGAGACCGTCATCGCACGTAACAGAAATCGGGTTCCTGTAATGTGTGCTCATTCGAAAGAAGCTATATAGATATTTAGAAATTATAACGGCTTTGAGGAGCTAATTCACCTTTAAATACTATCTTCGTATGAAAAGCACGCTTTTGACCTTGTTCCTTTGTACGTTTTATCCTTTAAAAGCTGTAAATTCGCAAAACTTCTTACATAGCCTTTATGTCTTTTTATCTTTTTTTTTCAATCTGCTGTTAGCCTGAGGCTTTATACTAAACACTGGCTATTCATTAGATGCAACAAACGTTCCTTTAATAATTTCAAGTTTTCCATGACTATCCCGGAGAAGCAAACATCTCTATCTATTCGTGATGCATCAGGGCTCATTTCGCTAAAGTCTCCTTTCTAACTATTTGGCCTCATTTAGTTTATAAGAAATAATTTATAATATGGACCATACTGCAATATAAAGTACTGCATCTTCCCTTAGGCTGAGAGGAGGTCGGCCTTATACCTCGTCTATACTGTCACGGTCTTTTGAAAAGACAAAATCCAAACAACTACCATGGTGCCCTCCACACCTTCCTGTTGTAGCTAGGACATTATGTGTGAGAAGAACTTCCAGTACTGTCTTTATGAAACGGTTTTCGAAGACATATTTCGAGGACTTCGATTGCACATCGTTCCATCAAATTTTGTGTGCATTAAAGTCACCCATGAGAACAAGATCAGGTCGACTGTCAACCTCTTTTATGCTCTACAAAAGACAATTATATGCGTCGGCATCTGTCCTCAGTGGCCGGCAGACAGTCACGGCTCCAAAGAACTTTGAACTTGCATGACTTTACAGTCAACCGAATAGCTTCAGTTCTGTCAAAGATCTTTTTGATCCTATCCCATACAGGTAAGTGGTTCTTTGATAAAATAACAACTTCGTCACCCTGATGGTCCTTTCTGTCTCCCTTAAATAATTGATATCCTTGTGATGCTAATTCGCTATCAATGACGCTCTGTAATAGCCACATTTATGTTTGTGCTAAAACATCTGAAGGCATATTGGCTTCCTGAACTCTAAGTTCCTCCAGCTTCAAAAAATTTTAGTTTGTAACATTTGGCTTCATCGGTTATTCTCGATGTTGTCATTATTAAGTGGCCGCTGCCATCGTCAACATTGTCTTGTTCCAGAGCAACATCGTGTTTCTCTGTATTATTCGTTCACCAAAAAAGGCAGGTCAAACTTTTTATCTGCAGGTCTACTTTTCACTTTCGTCCCTAAGTAGCGGCGTTTCGGACTTTCGGCTGGATGAATGCCAGTTGAAATAACCTCCTCGTAAGGGTTTCCTATGTTGGAATTATGAATAAAAGTAAATCAACCCCTTATTTTCTGTCCAAAAAATCTTAATACACAGTAATCGCAGAGTTTGCAAAAGCCGATTAACTTTTTTTCGATTCGGAGGGCTATGTAAACGGCTACTTTCTCGTTCGAGTACAGCATATTTCATAGCAGGTGTTTGAAAATATTAAGTTCAGTTGATATCCTTCCCTTCGGGTTTGGAACATTCAATTACGTAAGACACTGGCTGAGCATGTGATTCTGGTGGTCCAAAGCATCCTTCTGTCTAGTTCCATCCACATTTTCAACCGAAGGAACCCAAAGATCCACAGAAGTTGTTTTAGACTTCATACCCTTACTGTGGTGTTTTGTCATTTCCAATTCAAAAGTTTTCTTCTTTACGTTCAACTATGTGCTCTCTCTAACATTCAGGATAGCTGGGAGAACTTGATGGCCATAATAGATCGGTGACCTACTTATATTATCTTCGGCCCAAGAACACCCTCATCATTTACATTTACAGGTTTAAACGAGCTAGATTCTGTGAAATTAGTAGCACAATAGGTAATATATCTGCATCCTCACTCCCCTTGATTTGTGTAGAAATCTGGTCTGTCTTTATCCGATGCCTCCTTTCCGTCATCCTGTCGTACTGGTATCCGCCTCTATACTTATTGTGTCGCTGTCCCTCCTTTCAAATGCTCCTGAAACTGTATTCCCTGACAAATTTGGCATTTTTCTCTTTGCTCTTTTAAATCAAGAACGGTGAATACCCTTTTACGATCATTGATCTTTTGCACAAGTATTTTTAAAGCTACAAGCTTGCTTTCAAGTTTTCTGAATTTGAGGTGGATATTGGAACACGCAACGCGAGATTTTTCCTCGTAGCCCACACGGTTTTCACGCGCTTTGCTGGCACTTGGCTGCAAGCGCAAAGAGAGCGAGCGAAAATTATGGATGTAACGGATCTTTCAATGGGCTTTACTTCCAGTGAAGTGTCCATGCTGGTAATGATACTATCGTAAAATTGTCGAGTGTCCATAATAGTTTAACTAAGGGCGCAATAATGTACTCGATTGCGAGACTAAGGCCAATACTTCTGGTTGTATATGATAAAGTATAAGGAGTATTTCAAACATGAGAGAAAGAATGCTCTTATTTGTTCAAAGTTACTTAAAATTTGACAAGCCGTGCAAATTATATGCAGATATGAGTCATTCGTTTGTAGGTCATGAAGGCTCTGGATAACTTCCGACCTTCAAGAATATGCAACTTTCGTTTTCTTAGGCTGTAGTTTGCACTGAATTGGGCTCCGTAGTCAGTTAGACTTTAATGATAAACAAATCCGGGTTTGACTATGTTTTCTGAAAAATTTAGAATGAAATCCACCATTGCGAAAGGTAATTCAATGTGTATGGTTCTAGTGCCAATGTCAAAAACAGGAATTGCACCGTGGTATCCAATTCTAATTAGACCCAACTGGAACACTGATAATTTCTTTTTGCACAGTTATACGGTAAAGTAATATATATTATCGTTATCTGTAGGTATAAGCAAAGTGTTGGCTCGTTGTAGCGGAACCTTTCTGTCCGGCTGAGCAGTATTTTCACGGAAACACATATCCCATTTGTGTTTGAATGCCTCTGTTATGCCTGGCATTACTACCTCCATGAGAAGTCCGTTCCAGGCAACGATAACTCCCTAGGAAATAGAATTACGACGAACACCCTATGTATATAAGGTTTCTTGAAGGTTGAAAGAATTTCCAAACAATCTAATTGTTGTGGCTATCAGAAATCCAGTATTGACGTGCGAATTACAGTCTCGGTTACTCACAAGCCAGGTTTCCTGTATAAGCTTTCATCGGATCTACCTGTACTCAAGAGGAAAAAGGTTAAGTTTGTAAAGTCTTCATTCGTAAAATAAATATTTAAAGAATTTTTTCGCCATCCTTTGAACCCTCTCCACTGACTTATAATCTTTTTTTTCAGCCAAAGCCGCCACGCCTGAAATCAATATTTCATTTTTGAACAAAAAGACGCCACGTAGAATGTTTAAATACTTCCTTATCTATACATACGAAAGTTCTCTTAATAACAACGGGCACACCTGTTGGTATTTCAGCCCTTATGACGCATTGAAAGTAGGGATTCAGCGATGACAAAATAGTTATTTCTACGACCTTGTTTTCAATTACATTCGGAAAATGCCTTCTTTCAAGGCGGTAGAGGTAAGAAACGTCTGTCGCGCTCGCCTTCTTTGTGTTGAGATACAGTGCAACACAGTCCTAAAAATTAACATTAAACGGACCTGGAACTCACATTTTTGGCTTCGAGCAGCAACCATTTATCAGACCATTTACATGAGCAGTTGAGCCCTTCCTACAAGGTCCGATCATAATGCTTGTCATTGATCCCGTAGCATATTCTGATTTCTTCTGAAAAGATAATTCCATGCATTCCATTCAATTCATACTGACTTACTTGTACTTGGTACGACTGTGATTATGACTGATCTAGTTTGCGTCGATGATGCTACGGATTGACAAACTCTATGCGTGATGATCTGCGGCAGCAGATGTTAACAGTTCAACCAATTCTCTTCTCCAACGACGGAGGCGGGATATCTGGGGTCCAAAAACCACTTCCATTTTTGACGAATCGTATTGAGTCAGGTCTTAAGTTGGGCCTCAATTAGATGCCTACAGGTAAGCAATGGCGGAGCAGTATAAATAAGCTAGTGAGGCAGATAAATGAGAACATGACCAAACGCCTCAGTCTACCTTGGATAGCCCGAGATACTTGCGGAAATGTCGCAGCGAATGCGTACAGTCTCATTTGAGACGAAGTCGGTGTACTTCATTCAAAGGATGGTCTTCAGGCATTTGTGGTTAAATACCTCCATTCTTCGCTCATCTCGCAACCACACAGTCAAAAATTCACAACAGTAAATGAGGAACCAACGAACAAACGCATAGTACACAAGGCTATTCGTGGAGATTGAGATGTCATATCGGACCCAAAAGCACTTTCTGAGGATTGATAAAACCCCCGACTAGCAGCATCGATTCGGGAGACAATGTCGGCCTTAATCTGTCCATTGGGTAGCATCCTCGCCCGAGGTTCTGGAAATTTGTCAAAGTCATCAAATTGCCAATCATTTATCCCCAGATTTGCCTTCTCCGGGTCAGGGATGCAACTCTTAAAAAATTTGGTCTTCCCAGCATTTTCACATAAGCCAACCAAAGTAGCGATCTCATGCACTCTTGAAACTACAGCCTGTAGATCACCAAAGCTTGAGGCTAGAAGGCAATATCGCCAGAGTACTTTAGGTTAGTCAAGCGGAATTCAGGTACAAACACCGCACCCTCACAACCATGTAGGGCCCTTCCGAGAATCCAGTCAGCGGCGTAATTAAGCAGAATGGATGACAGGGTTTACCCTTGTTGAACGCAAGGTCTGAGGCCAAGCGGTTTGAAGAGATCACTATAGACGAGAACTCGAGCAGTGGTGGAGCAAATTTCTTGCGTTTTCTGACTGTGGCCCTCTCCCAGTCCTGAATCCTTATACATTCTGTCCAATGAAGTCTCTCTTTCCGATACCTTGGTGTTACTCTTACATCTTATAATTCATTCTTTCCTCATATTGATACTCGTTTCACTAAAATTCAGAAACTTCGTTGGTACATTTGTCTTTTATGTGTCTATCACGCACTTTAATCCCTTACCTGATGGTTTTATAGATGCTTTTCTGCTCCCCTCATTCTCCATTGTTCGCGTTATATTTCTTCTTTTGCTTAAAAAGGATTTTGTTACTTTAAAAACTTCCTTCTAATTTCTCTTCTGCTGCCGCTGTGCTTACATTTTTAATTAATACGACAATGCATCAACACTACAAAACGCTCAAGCTATTCTTTGATCTAATTCTTTATGATATTTTCCATCCCCTCCACTCTAGCCTAATGCTGCGAAGTCTTCCCGCCCCATACGCTAAATCGTCCGACATATCGCTTGCCATACATCGGCATATGGGCAGTCTTTATTACTATTTCTAGCATGCTACCTTACGTTTAAAGGGACAGAAATATAGAAACGGAGATCAGAACTGTTTGGCAAGTAAAAGTTTACTATTAAACTTTCTATTATTGCATAACCTGTAAAGTTATCCTTTATTCTCAGTGAAATGGAGCCATTTTCGCTGAAAATTTTGAATGACGATTGCAACATAAATTGCATTCCAATCCTTTCTCCTAGACCTTGATAGTGGCAGTCATTTTGGCCGGCACGCAAGCTTTTTCCATTATTCGTCACAGGGACTCGCGATGAACGGAATGGATGCAGCGGCAAAGTCAACAAAGCAGACGGCCGTCGGTTGTTGGTCTCCGTGGCGGAATTCCAGAAAGCGCCTCCATGTGAGTATCTGGTCCGTAATCCATATCCAGCTCGAAACCTGGATTGACTGGGCCTGGCTCTAGCACTACGTACAGACTGGAACGGTCTTAGAAGGACAATATTGAAGACCTTCACAGCCATGTCGATGAGGCTAATGCCGTTTTAGTCCTCAAACTTCCTCTTATCTCCCGTCTTGAAGACAGGCACAATAATGTCAAACACCACCATTGGAAACTACTTCATCTCTACCGCTTGCTCGATCACGTCATGGAGCCGGGGCGCCAGAGTGTGGTCGCAAAACTGTACATTTCAGCGGGAATACCATCCTCAGTGCCTAAGGTGGAGAGGGATAAAACTCCACTGTGCAGGATAATGAGGGTGTGCATGATTGCTCAGCAAAGTTCAGAAGGTGATCGAAGTGCTCATGCCAGTGATCGACCATTTTCAAATTGATAGTACTAAAGCTACAATCCACATCGCGAACAGAGTCGTTATGTGCCCAGGACTTACCACAACCTTGGCGAAAAATGAGGTTGAGTTTTCGACTGACACTAAAGTTTGAGGCCTGCTTCACGGAGGTCACTGTTTAGCCCCATATTTCTTATGTTCATGCCTAGCCGAATAAGCTGTAATTTTCGTTATGTGGCTTAGGGAAGCAATGACGGAGCAGTATAAATAAGCTAGTGAGGCAGAGAATGGAGAACATGCCAAAACGCCTCCGTTTTCCTTGGATGGCCCGAGATAGTTGCGGAAATGTCGCATCGAGATTCCTGACTTGAGCCATCTGGCAGATAAGTGCAGGGTTTTTCCGCTGAATTGTTCACTGCGGCGCCACTAAATGGATCAAATAATTTACTCAGTTGCCCAATAGACTGATATATTCAGTGATGATCATTGGTTACTGCCTTCGCCCTCGGCCCAGATGGCTCAAGTCAGGTCCTGTAACGACGCTTCCTTCAGCCACCTAACGAAAATTATAGCTTAGTCGGCTAGACATGAACATTAGAAATATGGGGCTAAACAGTGACCTCCGTGGAGCAGGCCTCAAGCTTTTGTGTCAGTCGAAAACTCAACCTCATTTTTCGCCAAGGTTGTGGTAAGTCCTGAGCGCATAACGACTTTGTTCGCGATGTGGATTGTAGCTTTAGTGCTATCAATTTGAAAATGGTCGATCACTGGCATGAGCACTTCGATCACCTTCTGAACTTTGCTGAGCAATCACGCACACCCTCATTATCCTGCACAGTGGAGTTTTATCCCTCTCCACCTTAGGCACTGAGGATGGTATTCCCGCTGAAATGTACAAGTTTTGCGACCACACTCTGGCGCCCCGGCTCCATGACGTGATCGAGCAAGCGGTAGAGATGAAGTAGTTTCCAATGGTGGTGTTTGACATTATTGTGCCTGTCTTCAAGACGGGAGATAAGAGGAAGTTTGAGGACTAAAACGGCATGAGCCTCATCGACGTGGCTGTGAAGGTCTTCAATATTGTCCTTCTAAGACCGTTCCAGTCTGTACGTAGTTCTAGAGCCAGGCCCAGTCAATCCAGATTTCGAGCTGGATATGGATAACGGACCAGATACTCACACGGAGGCGCTTTCTGGAATTCCGCCACGGAGACCAGCAACCGACGGCTGTCTGCTTTGTTGACTTTGACGCTGCATCCATTCCGTTCATCGCGAGTCCCTGTGACGAATAATTGAAATAGCTTGCGTGCCGGCCAAAATGACTGCCACTATCAAGGTCTAGGAGAAAGGATTGGAATGCAATTTATGTTGCAATCGTCATTCAAAATTTTCAGCGAAAATGGCTCCATTTCACTGAGAATATAGGATAACTTTACAGGTTATGCAATAATAGAAAGTTTAATAGTACACTATTACTTGCCAAACAGTTCTGATCTCCGTTTCTATATTTCTGTCCCTTTAAACGTAAGGTAGCATGCTAGAAATGGTAATAAAGACTGCCGATATGCCGATGTATGGCAAGCGATATGTCGGACGATTTAGCGTTTGGGGCGGGAAGACTTCGCAGCATTAGGCCAGAGTGGAGGGGATGGAAAATATCATAAAGAATTAGATCAAAGAATAGCTTGAGCGTTTTGTAGTGTTGATGCATTGTCGTATTAATTAAAAAATGTAAGAACAGCGGCAGCAGAAGAGAAAATTAGAAGGGAAGTTTTTAAAATAACAAAATCCTTTTTAAGCAACGAAGAAATATAACGCGAACAATGGAGAATGAGGGGGAGCAGAAAAGCATCTATAAACCATCAGGTAAGGGATAAAGTGCGTGATAGACACATAAAAGACAAATGTACCAACGAAGTTTCTGAATTTTAGTGAAACGAGTATCAATATGAGGAAAGAATGAATTATAAGATGTAAGAGTAACACCAAGGTATCGGAAAGAGGAGACTTCATTGGACAGAATATATAAGGATTCAGGACTGGGAGAGGGCCACAGTCAGAAAACGCAAGAAATTCGCTCCACCACTGCTCGAGTTCTCGTCTATAGTGATCTCTCCAAACCGCTTGGCCTCAGACCTTGCGTTCAACAAGGTTAAACCCTGTCACCCATTCTGCTTAATTACGCCGCTGACTGGATTCTCGGAAGGGCCCTACATGTTTGTGAGGGTGCGGTGTTTGTACCTGAATTCCGCTTGACTAACCTAGACTATTCTGGCGATATTGCCTGCTAGCCTCAAGCTTTGGTGATCTACAGGCTGTAGTTTCAAGAGTAAATGAGATCGCTACTTTGGTTGGCTTATGTGTAAATGCTGAGAAGACCAAATTTTTTAAGAGTTGCATCGCTGACCAGGAGAAGGCAAATCTGGGGATAAATGATTGGCAATTTGATGACTTTGAAAATTTCCAGAACCTCGGGCGAGGATGCTACCCAATGGACAGATTAAGGCCGACATTGTCTCCCGAATCGATGCTGCTAGTGGGGTTTTATCAATCCTCAGAAAGTGCTTTTGGGTCCGATATGACATCTCCATCTCCACGTTGAGCCGTCTGTATTGTGCATTCGTCTGAAAGCAAATTTCTTACATGGATTAATTAATGACTTTTTGACGTTCCACGTGGTCTGTGTACGTGGAAAGCGAGCAAAGCACACAATCATCGGGAGTGGTGTTCCATGGGTTTCCGTGCTCAAACGGATCCTATTTATCTTGTTCATTAAGGTTTATGTACAGGAATTCGCCTGTGACTGTGCTCTGTTTGCGTACGATATAACTTTCTGGAACGTTATCCTTAATACTTCTTACTGAGACAATTTCCGAGAAATCTTCGTCTTTTGAATGAGTGGTCACGCAGATATCTGTTGTACGTTAACTCAAACAAATGCGCCCTGCAACGTCAGGAAATCAAAATCAGGTCAGTGATACGTGAAAAGAAACGCAGAAAGATCTCGGCTTTTGGATAATAGAAAAACCTGAAGCCTTCTACGCAATTTTGCAAGGCTGCTAAATCCGCTTATTCAATGCTGAACACTATTAACCGGAAAATTAAACATTTCGATGAAGGCTGCCTTTTTAAAGTCTTTCATACGTTTGTTAGTCCAAATCTTGAAAAGGTGATCCACGCCTGGTGACCGTGGACCCAGTAGGATTACAACCTGCTCGATAGGGCGCAGCAGCGAGTTTCAAATTTAGTAAGAGTTCGAGGTGAACTGTCATATAAAATCCACCTAAATAACTCAAATCTCTATCCTCATGAATTAGAAGCAGTTGTGTGGAGACTTCAAACAAACTTTCCATATCGTGCGGGGCTTTAATCGAAGCCCCCTGTGTTATGACTTTTTCCAACTTGGCACCATGTCTTATCTCCAAGGCCATCCATTCAAACTACGCGTACCCCAAGGATGATTGGATGTGAGGAAGTATATTTTCTCCAACCGTGGAAAAATATACCTGAGGCAATTCAATGTCCCATTCTGTGGAGGCCTTCAAACATCAGCTTGACATACATATGTTGCAGCACCACGAGGACTATGTGACTACTTAACCTTAAACAAGCCAGTGTACTACTAAACTCTGCTTACGTTCACTTGACTGTAACTTCTTTACACGCGATTTTTTCTTGCGATTTTTATGTGAAAAATAGGAAATTCAAAGTCATAAGCCTATTTCCCTCGAATACACTAAACTGAACTGAAATGAGCATCAAGGGCAACCAGGACTGCTCTCTTGTACCCGAAGACTTCTTCGCGTTAGAACCTGCGCGTTTAACGGCTCAAAACACAAGTGATGGGCCAAACTGAATATATGGAAGTTTTTCTTGAACAGAGTGGTTGAAACTTGAAATTCTCTACCTGAGGATGTCGTTATATTTGCATCCGTAGAGGCTTTTAAGAGGAAGCCGGGTCAGTATTGCAACACGCGCCATAATGCTATCCGACCGATATTACCATGAAATTTTACATCAAAAAATAGCATTGTTATAATAGTTCTGTACATATTTAAGCAATATTTTGTTATTGAATTTGATAATCATTTCAATCTCACCGTACATCTTTACTGATATTCACATTGGCGAGGCAGACCATTGAGCACGTAGTACTTTCCCTGTAGCATACTTGCACCAAAAGTAAATACGTTAGAATGCACTTACGAGTGTATACATATCTGCCAGTACTGATAACATTTAAAATATTTTGTCTTCCTGGTAAATGTTGATATTTAGTTTGTAGCTCTTTGATGCTCTCTTTTCACAATTTTTGATAAATTTGCGTTGCTTGAAACCAATAGGTAGTTCAAAGGTGCATGCTCAACGTGCCCTCAAACACATCAGGGCTCAGAAACTGAACTCCTTCTGCATTTAAATGACCCATGTAATGAATTAGAAAAGAAGGGCGCAAGTGCACTTGCGGGTGCAGATTTCAAGCGAGGAACCCTCTTTACGTATAAGTGAGGTTATACTAAGGAGTTGCTAGTTAGACATAACTTCGAAAGTGCATCACTGACAAAGCTCCAGTGAGAAATTTCACGGGAACTAACTTGATTTTTTGGCAAATGAATGAGTCCCAGTCCCCCCTTTTTAGACTGGCTACCGAACAATATTTGTTTTAATTTGTTGGTGCTCACTTTTCGAATTGTTCGGCGAGGACGCAGTTTTTACTCTTTGACTAATCGAGAAGGTAATTGCCGTGTTTGCTGTTTTGCTTTTATGCTCGGCTCGCCCAAGTCCGTGGCAAAATCGGGAATCGCTTACCTTATTATATTTGTTGACACTTATTCCGGATATAGTTTTGCTGACAAAAACGTGCCCCTATAATCGTGTAATGGTTCTAGCAAACCCACAGTCGTGCATTGCAATACATAGCTGCTTTAAAGATTTATTTTTTCTGGTTTAATGGATTGTTGATCTCTGAGATGTCCAGACTCCAGTTATACGTTAGAACTGGAATTTTCCGCGGTTCTACGACTTCCATTGTGTCAGGCTGCTTGTGGGTAGATAGATGGATTCCCTCCGTTTGCGCTCCTTTCATATGCCGCATTTGACAGGTTTTCCTTAAGTGTCGCGTCATCTTACCAACCACGGATGCCTGTGCCCCGGTCTGAAATGGAATAGTAGTAACTAACTGCGACTTTAGCTGACCTGCAATCCCAAGTTGTAAATCAACGTGCAGTTTATTATTTTAACTCCGTCCACCTATTGCTTTAAGTGATTTCTCGTAGAGCACATCGACCTATTTAGCCGTTATCTCACTTCCGACTGAACCCATATCCGGATCATTCAACATTTACTAATACTCGGATGTGCTCATTCTATATTCAGCCAAGCAAGTGTGGCACAGATCCAAATAAAGCCGCATTTTGGATTGACAGCGCTATCTTTGCATTGTACGTTTTTTATGCTCAGATGACGCGTATGGTTGCGACTGCTGACATGAGGCTGTTTGGCAAATGGTCAACAGAGAACGTTCAACCCCCCGAAATGGGTTTAGGCGACCACATGGCTCTCTACAAGCAGCACCCCCTACTGCCTCACACCGCCGGTCGTTATCAGACTAAACGCTTCCGAAAGTCTCTATGCCCCATCGTGGAGCGCGTTTGCAACTCTCTTATGATGCATGGACGCAACAATGGCAAAAAGATAAAGACTCTCAACATTCTAAAGCATTCCTTTGAGCTAATTCATCTTCTCACCGGCGAGGTACGTCTTCCACCCTTATGTTTTTTTGTCCTAACCTGTAGTTCATTATTTGTGGATTTATGTGCCGTCCCACAGCCTAATTTCAGTCGCTCATTTCTAGTTCTTGCATCTTTTATGTATGAAATGGGTTTTAATGACAATTTATATATATATATATATATATATATATATATATATATATATATATATATATATATATATATATATATATATATCCGTGTTTATCTGCAAATTATGCAATTCCATTTTACACTCAGAACCCAATCCAGGTGATGGTAAATGCTATTGTAAACAGTGGCGCCCGTGAAGACTCTACTAGGATTGGTCGTGGAGGTACTGTGCGCCGTCAAGCTGTGGATGTCTCGCCTCTCCGTCGTGTCAACCAGGCTATCCAACTGCTTTGTACTGGCGCACGCGAAGCCGCCTTCCGCAACGTTAAAACCATCGCCGAGTGCCTTGCGGACGAGCTTATCAATGCCTCTAAGGGAAGCTCGAATTCGTATGCTATAAAAAAGAAGGACGAATTGGAGCGTGTTGCCAAGTCAAACCGATAAGTTGTACATGTATTAAATAAATATGGGCAAGGTGAACCGTTTAGCCTACTCGTTTTTTTTGCTATGAACGCGTCGCATTGTCGGTAAAAACATAATGGAATCCTCTTTGGCTTCCTTAAAGCAACACTGGGTAGCCCTTGTTTAATCTGTGAATCACTGTGGCTTAGGCACTCATTGCGTCTCTAGGGAGCGTTTGTGGTAAACCAGCCACCGGAGCATCGTCGATTTGAGTCTTGCCACCAACAAATAGTGCCCCATATAACGTGTATCCTTCTTTAGATATCTGAGAGGATCGTGACTGCCAGTGCTCTTGACCACTCAAACGTTAATGTCCAGCAGTTTTGAAACACATCTATAGGACACCTTATCACCTACGTCCATTATAAAGACCCAGTCCTTCATGGACTTATGACATCACGGATGTGAGAATTCCAAAGTTAACTTCTCCCTACACAGTACATTTATGAGTAACTTAGGTAAAATACTCCTGGAGCCTCATTTCATTTATCATTGTTAAACCGCCACGTGGCTTATCATGTAGAGGAAGGACCACAACTAGGACGTGAAAGAAAATAATTACATCGACCGCCTCCCGACAGATGGACAGTTCATACTATCCTCGTAGTCCGTGATTTGGCCGTGTTATCTCCCGATCCTACTGGAATAAACCATACTTCGCGGCTGATCGTGTGGGCGCGTGTCGAACGGGCACAAAATCCCGTTTCGTGATCTCTACTCGCGCCACTTACTCTTCTGATTATTTTTTTGCTCTCACAGGGGCCCTTTCTCGTCTGGAGATCCTACTGTAGGCTGGTCATGGCACTGTTAGCTGTTGCTAGTGCGACCACATGCAAGGTTTTATTCGTCACTTTGCACCCCTCTATGGCCGAAGTATCACCCTTACAATCCCCTTTTTCGTGTATTCTGGAAGTTCACGTATTTGGTTTTGTCCTTTTAAACGATAAAGCAGTCGAACCAACGTAAACTGATCAGTCTAGGTGAACAGCTTCGATACTACTCCACTGCCGCCGTCGACCTGTTTGAGACGGTATCGACGTTTTCTCTTGCCCATTAACTCAGCTCTATCCTACTATTAGCCACAATTGCTTAAGAAACACTAAGCGCATGGACTCGCCCGAGCGATTCCACAATAGGGTCAGCTCGCATTTTGTAAAGGCCAATTTTGTTGGGAAACTAGTGAGCAGCAGGACACTATTATCACAAATTACGATGAATCAGTTTGACGCGGCGGAATTAAATCGCTACTGATGCCCGGACCTACAGTCCTCAAGTGGTCGACGCTGTCAGTAGATATTCGTCACCCGGTCGCTAATTTCACACCTGCTCTGCGCTCATCAGGTAGTCGTGGCCGCAGTTAATTGTCACCGAATAAGGTCAAATATATCTTCCACAATTGATCCGAGACTTATTTGAGGCCGGAAAACATGCGAGGCTCTGTCACACACGTGAATGTCTTCTTTGGCTTCCTGCTTCTCGTCCCCAGTTTCCCTCGTTCATATTTATGCGTGTTGCTTTGGTAAGTGTGCATACTTCTTCTAATTACTTCATGTATGTCAATTTTCCAAGCGCGGCCGTCCAGCTAACTGCAGTTCCGAGCACGCCCGCAGGTCAATTTGCATGACAAAGCATGTTGTCTCAAGTAATTATTAACGTTGGGAAAAGCGGTATGACCGAACAGGGACGTAAAACCACGACCATCCAGGCATTGGAGTAAACCAGACGTAACGGTGTCTTGTGAGGGGGTGACAAACTTCCCCTGGTCGACACCTGCGGCTGCTGTCGGACATATATTATCGCAGTATTTGATATTCACACCTTGCCGTCAGCCCAATGGATGTTTGTGTGGAGTGGCCGACGGGTAGTCTGAAAGTCGGGTCGCAATTGCTCCTTACCGTGGTCTCTATGACACTCCCACAGCATAGGATCCGAGTTGGGTGTGGCGGCACGCTTTAGGGTGGCTTCGGCTGCGCCAGCCACCTGCGCCCTCTCATCTTCGGTTTTGACTTGATAATGACATCGGGGCCCAAAATGAGTGGCAGAAGAGCGAGAGGGTGCGGTAGATGCGGCGAAAGTCTACTCTCACTATAATCTAAAACACAATTTTCCCTCCCTGTGCTACCTTGTTGTGGGGTACACGGCTGAACTTATCGCAACTGACCATCGGGCTGTCATTTAGCATTGTAAAATCATTCCTATTAATGATGTGCTAAGTTTGTATTCCTTTGGTTTGCTGTCCAACCAGCTCCTACTTAGCTTACAAAAGGTACCCCAACGAACTGCGCTTTGTTCTAGAAAGGGGTTTGGGTCAGTATCGTAATATTTAAATGAGGAAAATGGTGATCACCGAGAAGAGTTTGTAAGGTTGTGGAAATTCTCACTATACGTCCGCTCTATCAGATATAGGCTAATGCGTCGTTCGAGTTGCAGGTGTTGGTCGGGGATGCGGCTGCGTGAGCGTACACTAAGCCCGAACAAAGGGTGTCTCAATCCGTGTCGCCTCTCTCCGGCGATCTTTAGCAAAATGACTGTCCATACTTTATCTTCACGTCGATCCCCATGTAAGAGAGAGGAGAAAAAATATCACTCCGAAGTGAGTAGTGTGGCATTTTAATTTTAATAAATTCGTGCATGTGTCTTCGAGTTAATGTGTGCTGCGTGTCCGAAGAGGGTGGGGGGCGGGGGCGGGGGACTATTGCGCTAGGGACGGCTCGCTGGGCCTGCCGACATCAAAGATCGACTGTTTCACAGGAGCGGATCGTAGAGAAGTCCTGTAATGAAGGAAAAAAACAATTCCCAGTAATCTTGCCGGACGAGAAGTTTGTAATAACAGCTCGAAAATTCATGGGTTCGATGTTTGAAGTAAAAAAATGCGGAAGAGATAAGCTGGCAGTCTAAGCGTATATATTTTTCTTACATTTGCCAAATTATATTTTGTTTTTCGATTACGTTTTAAGCCGCGAACTGTGTGTGGTGAAAACCTACGCCCCAGGAACAAGCAACATGGTTGCCGTATTTTTCGAAAACGACCTCAGCCATGCTAGCGAATTTGTTCATCCGTTCGGCTCGTGTTCTACCGATTTCACTGACCACAGCAAGGGCTGACACTAATACGCTTGCATTTCTGGGATAAGAATTAACGTTCACGTAGGTGAGCGAAGAAAATCCAGGGGTTATTTAACATACAAAAATTGCTACATATGGGGAGATTAGCAGGCTTCCAAAGCCTTAAACAGGCATGATATTTTGGCATCGCCATTGCTTAGTCTCCCCTTTAAGCCTGATTATCGGATTAATAAATTCCAGACCATTTTTTACCTTTTTTCAGATATACTTCATAGTCTGTCGTTAGTCTCAAATGAGGAATTTAATAGAGGGGAAAAGTATCTGGGGCAACAGAGGGGGGGGGGGGGGGTGATAGGAATTACCTGCAAAGCAACCGGTAATGCAGGCTGCGATGATTCCGCCAATCATTGCGCGTAGAACCATCCTCGCGAGGTCCTTATTTTTGTGGGGTAGTAGTCGCACAAAGTAGCCCAGAAGCACGCCGACTGACCCGATGTTGGCGAATCCACAGAGCGCATAGGTACTGATGACGATTGCCTTTCTAGTCTGTATGTAAGAGAATATGATGAGGGCCTATTGACTGAATAGTCAACTTTCCTAGGCACCTTAAGATCTAATTTCTCAGGATTAGCGTGCGTGAGGTATGATGAGGTGTTTTTCGCAGCCTCCCTGTCTCGCTGCTAAGTGCCTTGTTATTGCGGCGTTTGGGTTACCTTCGCAGTTGACACGTCGACTAACATTGTAGAGATGCACCGCGAAATATTCATTTACCAGCAGCGGTTCAAAAGTGGATGCATTCACCTACAACTAAGTGTGTTCGGAATATGTGCCGTCTATCGAACGCTTGCGATCTTAATGGCGACTTCACAGTTAACTGTCAAATGTCAGTAGCAAATTTTATGCGTCCTTTTTCGCAAAGTTGAACCTATGAAGTCAAGTTTCGAGGAATTAACAGAACTCACACGGCTGATACAACAAAGACAACGTACCCCCACCTATTACCGGCTAAAAGTGCACAAAGTTGTTTTTTTGAGTAAAAGTATTAATTTTATCATGGAGGGGGACTTAATTAGTTACTTTTAAGTGCACAGTAGTGTCTACTAACTTTGCGAGTAGCCCTTGTTCGCTATCTACAACTCGTCGCAATCGCCTTTTGCAGCGTTTGTTATCCGCAGTAATTTGATAGACTTACGGGTCACCGGTACAGTGTATTATTTCCATCGATTTATAAGTTGCACATAAAAATCAATACACCCTTGCACGCCAAGGCAACAGGTAAATTGATATTCCTCTGACGGTTTACCGCTAAGTGATTTCCCTCGACAAGCATATTCCGACTGATTACCAGCAGAGTGATGTATTACTCGTCAAGCTAAAAAGACTTCGTACAAGGGAACTCCGGCTATATAACTACAGCATCTTGGTGTATAAAGGGAGTTTGAATATCGTTTAAGTAGATTTCCTGAACTATCGTATAGCTACCGTCCACGTTGTTGCTATTTTCTTAACCAATAAAGGATGCGAGTACGAGATCAAAGCTGAAACCAAATAAACACGTTTCTCCGGTTAAAAAGAATCCGAAATTCAACTGTTCGCCTTCATTTTGGAAATTTAAATATTCACGGTCACTGTAGCTTACCACAGCGGGATTATTTAGACATTTCCCTTTGGCACGCTGACTTCTTCCGACTGTCTTTCAGGATACATCGACAACTGTTTCCTGTCGGGTGATTTCAAATATCCGCAGTTTCAACTTTCAGAATGTGGGTGCCTACTTCAAGTGAGAATTTTTTTACCTCAAAAGGTCCTCTGATTAACTGATTCAGACTCCAACCTCAGTCGCCCGTCGATTTCGACGATGTCCACCGTATTATCCACAGCATAGTGGTGCAGGGACGATGACTTGCGCGTGGATGAGTTTTAAGGAACAGTGCCTTGCGCTGCAGCAAATGCACTCTCTCCTCCCCCACCTGAGCCCGGTGTCAAGGCATAGTCAAGAAGGCCCACGGCGGGGTCGGGCGCAGGGGAATCGTATCCCACGTAGTGGGAGAGTGGGGTGCGGCATGAGCCTTCACATACGCGTGCGCATGTTCGAAATTTTTTATGGGACCTCATATCCGATAATAGCGTCTGCCGCACTCTGATTTGGCCCCGTGTTAGTCCGGTGTATCTACCATGCGGCCCGTTTAGGGAGCAAACTCCGCACAAAAACACACACTGGGCTGACCGTGCGGTCCCACTTATCCTGTCAGTTGACAACCTTCCAAGTCGCGGCTTTTAACGCACCATGATAGTTTCAAGCGCATCAGATTGTTCATAGAGAGGAGTATGTGCTGCGCCATCGACCTCTTTCTCTCCTCCACCCCCAGAATCAGACCGCCGTCCGGCCGGCCAGTTGTCTGATGCGAGAGTGGGCGTGGGAATTCGCACCCAGAACAGATGTCGCACACGCGAGGGGGGCGTGTTGGCTCGCCTAGACGCAGGCCCTAAACGCGCCAGCCACCTAGGTCCGATCACCCTCCGGTGAGGGAATTAGAGAGTGCGGTAGATTATGCGCAAGTTTTCTATCACTATAACCTAATTCGCGCGCAGTTCACCGTGCCTATAACCACTAAGCTGTGAGAAAAAGTCGGAAACGACGCTCGAAAGGTCATCAAGTTAGATCCAAAGGGTAAAGTTTAAATTTACCGGCAGCAATTTGACTGCCATACTCGAGCATGCTATAACTTAAAGCTCTCAAAGACATAATTTTCATGGCTTTTACTACAACCTACTTAAGCAAAGAATGTCATGAACGGTACAAATAAGGTTGCCAAACGCTTTGAGGATAGTAATAGTACATTGATTTAGTCACCGGTTGCGGAACTGATAGAGCGCTTGGCTCAACGCTCAAGGGGTCTCGGGTTGAAATCTCAGGTCTTCGTTGCCTCTGGATGCCAGATACCCACAATTATAGGGCAGCTCTGCTGGTCGGCAAAGCATGTGGATGCTTGAAGGGGCTTCTCCACGTTTGTCGTGGATGTGCTCCTACAACGGGCTACGTGGGAAATGTGCCGGACAAACATGGGCGCTAGATGAGGGTCCGGCGCGCATTATTCGGGTTGGGAACCTATAATCAGCGATAAGCAGCGGGGTTGTGGCGGAACGCCAAGGTACAGGCTCATGTCGCGCCAGCCACCGCCCAATATTCGTATCAGGTAGTTGACAGGCTTGGACAGTGGATTAGTTCATGGGCCAGGGGTTAAGGGGTGAGGCCGACGCTGAGGGCTCCGTCCCCACGACATTCAGCGCATAGTGCTCACTAAGCATAGGAGGTCTAACTGGCTTTCAAACTATCACAGTGTTCAAAAGGCCATTAATTGGAAGGCGGCTGCCAACTGAGAGGAATAACTCGGTCTTCTTAGGACGGAGAATCCGACTGTAATGGATCCTTCACAGTTTGTTCTTTATGTAACTCACTCATTTGGGATGCGCGCCGTTGATTTCTTGTTTACGCAAATACCTGGTCCACCGTTTACTGAGTAGGCTGTATGTGGCACGCGTAGAGCGCCTGTTTAGGGTTTCTATCACCGCGGCCGGTCCCGCCTGTGGTCTCCACGACTCTTGTCACCGTGCTCAGGGGAACAAAAAGGTGAGACTGTGATAGTTGACGCGCGATCTACTACCACGATAAACTAATTCGTATGCAAGTCACCGCGCCTGTACCTATCATGTTATTGTGCACATGGTGGACATCATCGATCGCGATCTACTTCCGCGATAAGTACCGTCACCACTGACTCATAATGCCTTCGCCTTGCGGATTCGCGCCCGACAACCTTTGTATCACGCTCTGGGTCTACTCGCTGCTGGCGCCGCTCGCATGGCCCTTCTGCCCGTCTTACGCTCCTAGTCGTTTCGCTGCTGGAGTCGCGTGAGTCTTGACCCTAGTCTCTTGAGAAGTCGTAGCCAATCAAACTGCATAAGTTCACTGATTGGTTGCAGGTGACAGAGGACGCACGCTTTGGGTCAGAGAATCTCTAGACGCATACAACAACTGACCTGAAGAGACCGCTAGCGGCAACTGCGAGTAGAGCTCCTTGCAAGCTTGCTTTGTCTCAGTAGAATCTCATCCAACCTAATCAGTTTTCCTTGACTTTTGATTTGGAAACCCTTCGTGTTGCGGACCTTACAACTTCGACAGAACTGTCGTCAAATGGGTGAAGGCCACGGCTTTCAGGGCAAACGAGCCGTGCATTTTTTAAAGGTTTTAGGTGCTTTTTGCGTCAAGGCCACATTGTGGAGAACAAAAGAGACAACAGCTTTAGTCATCCTTATTAAAATGAGAAAAGTAAACGTTGGATGTTCAATTGACGTAAGCCGGAGCAAGGTGCGGGTTAGAGCCACTGAAAAGGAGTTATTACAGGCTTAGGCATGACTCTCAAGGAGGTCTCCTGAAAGAAATTTAATGGTAGGACTCCGGTTTACGTTCGTCACTGGCTCGTAGAGTCAAATTCGAATACGAATTGGTGCTTAAGAATTGCGTCGCAAAGCACCGAATTTGTTTGCAGAGAAGTCGTTGACTCGGACAAAAGTAAACTTGCGCATTCCCACGGCGCTAAGCACTTAAAATTTTACAACAGAAGTCCCAAACTCACGTAAAAAAAGCCATATACTAGCGTCTGATTGGTGCTACCGTCTGACAACACGACAGATCCATTTGGAAGAAACGTCGGCTCTAAGGAGGCATTGTGGTATTCCATGAACTGTCTTGAGTTTTCGATTATTTCACCTAGCAGAAGTAAAATAAATATGAAAAAATACAACAAAAGGCATGCTTTTTTGCAGGCAATGTAGGCAATGCAGGCCCGGTAGTAACAAAAAGGTAGTGCTTGCCCAAAGAGCAACAATTAAGGTCAAATTCAATTTATTTTAAGGTTACTGTCGCATACGATTACCATTCATAGAAAAGACACCATTTTGAAAGGTCAAACAATGGCTTTGCATGAGTTTCTAACTGTTGCCGTATATGCTTTAAAACGCATTAGAAGAGGGCTGGCGTCACATTAGCTACTCTGCGCAATCTCCTTACCGATCGGTGGATTGGGTTAGGAAGGTCATTTGAGCAGGGCGGGAAAAGAGAGTGCGTCTGATTAAAAGGAATATTTTCTCATATCAAATCGGGGCCAAAAGTTGCGGCTCGGTAGGTTCCCAACTTACGTCTTATCTGTGTCCCACTCAGAACTGAGGATCAAGCTGCAATGAAACTTTGACCTATCCGTCGTTACATTAACGTGAGATCACAGTCTACGTATGGAAATTCGTTGAAGTAGATCTCATGTAATGCCAGTGTCTGTGCAAAATATTAATATCGGTCTGCACCTATAGAATATAGTTCAAACGGATTGTCTCCAAGTTAGCTAATAATTTCCGAGAAAATTAAAAGGTAACAATCTCAAAAGTGGAGTATATACCAGAAAGCACATGGGAAAGCTGTGGAACCCAAAGGTGAGCCGAACCCCACGCAGCTGTGTCATGTAGCGGCAGAATATCGGCGAAGCACGTGTATGCGCCTTTAGCTAGTACCCGTGCTGCCAATATGGTTTATATATATATATATATATATATATGAACCGACAAAGACAAGGGAGACCGGAATGGCCATTTCTGGCATGTTAGCCGTCGTCAGCCAGTCATACCCAATCCCAAGTGTGGTACACCTGGGATTCGAGCCCGCGACCTTTGGTATTTGAGTCGAACGCTCTACCATTGAGCCACGGGCTCGTTGTTTTTGTCGGTTGTGATCGGGACTATGATGATAATGTGGGGCTCACCGATCTGCTTAAGGAACATGTATGTTCCGTTGTGCCCTGGAGCTCAGACTAGAGCCCTCGCAGGCGGTCGCATAGCGACGTGTAGCACCGCAGTAAGCACCCGTTGTGCCACAAACGCAGCTGTGTGCGAACTCTCTATAGAAGGGCAGAAACATTGCAGCGAGTCGGACGACAAAAGGGCAGAACTCCGCTACCTCCAGCGCCTTTTCATGGCCAACGGATACCCTCGTAACTTCATCGAGCACAGCAGGCTGGCCAAACCAAGATAAAATCTAGTAACAGAACAGCCAAAATTCTGGCGTGCACTGCCATAAATTGACGGCGTCTCTGAGGCAGTTTCCCGCCTTAGACCGCTGGGGATCGGAATCGCCCATCGATCAGATTCAACCATTCGGAATCTAGTTATGAGACCGAAAGCCCCCCTTCCACGACGTGAGACGTCAAACATCACCTAACGGATCCAATGTGACTCCTGTGAAGTTAACTACGCCGGAGAGACAGGGAAGCGGTTGCAGACCCGTGTTACCGAACACTTGCGGGCAGTGAGGCGAATGGACCCATTGTCCCTGGTGGTGGAACACTGTGCGAACTCTGGGCACACGTTCGCCTTCCAAAACGCCGAAATCCTGGGTCGAGGAAATGACCGCGTAACCAGGGAAACAAGCAAAGCCTGGCACACGGAGCCTACGTCGATCAACCGTTGTGTCGCCCTTCCGGCAGCCTACCAGGCCCTCCGGGCGCAGCTCATCGAACGTAAGAGCAAACACGGAATTAGGCCAAACGTGAATTCCACCGCGGGAGAACCTAGGACGAATATGCACCTAACCACTTCACAATTTGGGGCCGACGAAGGCGCAGCCATGATTACCCCCACATCAATTACTACCCCGACAGACGAGGAGACATGCCCTCAGGACACAAACATGACTATCGACCCAGGGTGCCAATTGAGGTCAATGCGGACCCAGACAATGGCCGCCCCCTCAACCAGAGACATGTCAACTGACAGCAATTTCCTGTGTGTATGCCAGCAAAGAACGCCAAAGCCAATTAAGGACTCCTCCACCCCGTCCTTCTATAGCGTACACTGTTAAGGTAAGCCCGTACAATCAACCCTGTGCTACAAAATGGCTTTCACCTCCTATAAATACTGTGAGACGGGGTACGATACTCACCTCCAACGATGGAAGCTTGTATGCTTTTGAAACGTCAGGACAATACACCTATAGTCCCTGAGATCGCCTTTTTCTTCTCACATATATATATATATATATATATATATATATATATATATATATATATATATATATATATATATATATATATAATTAACTGCCTTACGGCTGCTGGCGGGGCTTGAGAGTTAGCCCCAAGGCACAACGGGACGAGTGAGTCCTGTAACCGATCGGTGAGCGCCCAACTACCATTGTTCATATATATGTATATATATATATATATATATATATATATATATATATATATATATATATATATATATATATATATAATGCGCAGGTATGTTGATAAGGGTGCAACAGGCAAGACGCAACAGCTGTTTCACGATTGTTACCAATAATCAGTACGTCATATGCCTTGTACACTGAGGTACATACACAAGTCAACAGAGTGCGTAACACTCACTGATGTGGTTAGGATCTCATTCGATGCAATTTTGCTCTCCACGATGAAAAAGCTCGGGAGAATCTCTTATCAGAGAAGAGGGATTTGTCATGAGAGAAGGCCTGTGATATCGCCAGTCATCAAGAGCGCGTACGGCAAAACCCTCAGCATGTGCGTCATTCAAACGATGGCGTGATATAATCCTTAGAACCTAAGTTGGCTGTTTCCATCATTAGCATTGCTGGGTTTTCACGTAAACACCGACCATCAGCTCCTTTAAAACATCTGCCATCCTGCTACTGTTGTGGCCAGCATCAGGCTGTAGACACCAGAAGACACTTAACCGGTTTTGCAAGAAAATCGGCCATATCGAACAAATGTGTTTCTCCAAAAGACGGATGAACATTAACATGTTGTATGGCACCTACCCTAATCCACGCCGCTCCAATCGCCGAAAATCATCAGGCTTCCAGTCGATCATCGTCACGTGAAGTTGGAGATTGACAATGGCTCAGGTCTCTTTTCCAAATTCTCCTATCTCCTTCCGGCACGCTCAACTTTTCATAGTTACACTACAGAGCTTAGAAGTTCGAGGGGTCTTTACGGCCGAAGTTAAACATAATGGAGGAAGCCAACAACCAAATCTCCTCGGGAGGAAGTAGATAAAATACGTGCCTCCTAGGCTATCCTCTGTACATCGGACTGGTGTTATCCCTCTCTCGATTCTCTGTTGGTGAATCATGATGAACTATTTCGTGATGAGTTTACTGGCACTATCGTGGTCTACTTGTTGAATTCCAATTTCAAGCAGAAGTTTGGTCTCAGTTCTTCAAAGCTCGTTCACTCCCCGGTTCGAAGAAGAACTGGGTCGCCTACAGAAAGCGGAACAGGACAAGCCACTGGTGTAGGAGAGATGGAAGACAGAGTGAAACTGAGCTAGCACAGACTTACTTTGCTTTGTAACTAACACAGTACCGTATTTGAAGGTTTTCAACTAACGAGATAAGTCAATCTCATTCAGGGCTGAGAGTTATGCGACAATGCTTACGTCAAAATATGACCTTTTATGCACATTCAGTCGTGTGGGATCTCAAGGCATCACCTAAGTGATCCTAGCACGTGTGGATTTGGGATCCAGATCGTGTGTGCCACACGTAGACGGACTGTTTGTCTTCGCCAGCCTTGGTGCCTCCAACCCCCGGTAGTTTTGACTTTGTACTGCCGAAAGAACACAGTAGCGTAGGAAAAAACACTAAACAGATGCGGCGCAAGTCTAATTTACCATAAGTTTCTTCACGCGCCTTTCTAGGATGTGCTCGGGCCGCGGGCAATGGTTGGCCTCACTGCTTGCGAGAATTGCACTCGGTAAAGTTCACTATTGCAGTGTTTTAGAGAACTCATTTACTACCGCTGAAATTGTAGAAAGAAACATGCCAGTTTTCGATTGCATTTAATAGTTTCTAAAGTCAAGTATTTGCGGACTCCGTGAGGAGGGGTTTGAAAAGTCCCATTAAGAGGATTCTATTGTAGGTTCTTTCATTGCCGCCGTCGCATTAGCTTAAGAATTGCGCCCTTAGAACTGAAGAACTGTCTGGAATAAGATGCTGGACTCTGGGAGACCCCGATGGCGAACTGAACTTGCCCACCCCCAGTTAAGTCGTGGAACATCACAAAAAAACTTGGCAGAGCATATCTTGGGGCCTTTGAGTCACACCCGTTCAATTTCATGATTAGGTGCTTGACAGGGTTCAGACGATCGACTCTTGCATAGGAGAGTGAAGAGACCGTGAGGCAAAAACGAGCATAACTATCCTCATGGCACATAAATGCTTTCATCGCTGCAATACACCTGACGTGGTTGAACTCATTGCAACGTGGTATTTGTCGTAGCTTGGAAGGCTAACGGACGGGATAACTCGGTCCTTATAGTGAGAATTTTGGCGTTACCGGAGGACTGAGAGTCAGGTCGCAACGGCTCCTTAATGTGACCTTTAGGGCACTCATTCAGCTGAGCTCCGAGTCAAGCCTACAGTAGACGCGGGTACATGTTGTCAAGGCTAGGTCGCGATTGGCACTCGTGGAGAGGTTGGTTAGTTTTGTCAGCACGCAGTAAAGCACGTGCACGCGTCTCCCACGCTGCATGCCATGAACATGCAAACAACAGCATCCACGTTGGCTGTGGCCCCAAGGTCCCCATTATATCTGATTCGTCCATGTCCGCGAGAAATCACTCGGCTCCTCTAGAACTTTCTCTGGAAGTGGATTGGACAGAATATAGCCAATCTGAACGGGATGTAATAAAGATACGCAGCTTTTCCGTGGGAAGGACTTGCCGTTTTGAATATACTTTCTCCTGGCCGATCATGTTCTCTTTCTCTACCGTGTTGGGGGTGGGACAACTGTCAATCAAGTATACGCTTCGTGCGAATTCTATGTACCAGGCCGCGGCATAAAACTATCGGAGCGAAATGGGCTATGGAGGAAAGAGTACAGTTGATACTGGCCAAGTATGCCTCAATATAACTCAGACCTCGCAGCCAGTCTAATGTGCGTTGTGTGGAGTGGCTGGCTGGTGGTCTAAGAATCAGGCTGCGATGGCTCCTTCTTACCGTAACCTCTGGCTATCTCACACATGTGAGATGTGAGCCTTTCAACCCCCTGTTGGGTGAAATCCTGGTGCTTGTGTTTGGGTGGCCAGACCATGTACGTAGTACGCGTAGATGAGATCACCAGCAGCTGCGCCCACTTCCGCATTAGACAACTAGCCGGCTCGGACGGTGGTCTAATTGTGAAGGTGGGGAAGAGAGTGAGGTGGACAGCTCAGCGCATTTTCCTCACTATAAACAATCTGACACGCCTGTAACTATCACGGTGCGCTAAAATCCGTGGCTTGGAAGGTTGCCAACTGACGGGATAAATCGGACCGCGTGGTCAGCCCAGTGTTTACGCTTGTGCGCAATGGACGACTGGCGGACTGAGAGTCCAATTGCAATGGCGCCTTCTTAATGTGGCCTTAATGGCGTTCCAGCTCCGTGGGATCCTAGCCAGGTATGGTGGCACACCCAGGGGCGGCTTTGGTAATGACAGCCACCTGCGTCCTCTCCCGCCTCCGGTTTTCTTGCCTCTGTCATGACAATGAACTCAGGTGGGGGAGGAGGAGAGAGTGCTGTAGCTGCAGCGCAAGGCTACTGTCAATTAAAACTGATCCACGCGCAAGTCACTGTCCCTGCACCACCCTCCTGTGGAGCATATAGTGGACATCGTCAGACTACGACGGTCGAACTGTCGTATGTCTCAATATGAATAAATTAACACACAAGTCGCTAGTGCCAGACCCGCCCATTATGGCGCGTGGTGGACGTAATCGCCTCAGATGGGCAAACTGTCAAGTAGTGCTTATTTTGGGGGTGCGATATAACTACCGTCGTGATATAATTTATAATCTGAGGGCCAGTTTATCTGAAACGAAAATGTTGGGGCTGTTATTTTACTGCTGACCATTGTTTGAATTAAATAAAAAGCACAATTTATCTATTGGTCACGAAGTAGTTACTGTACCTATTGTTAAAAGCCGACCACTACCCCAAGTGTGGTCTACTATTTTATCTCGGGGCGTAACTTTTGACCTTCCAATCATCAAACCATGCTTGCATGACGGAGGATGAGAGCGCCTCGAGACATCATGGTAGGCATAAAATAAAAAGCGCTGAATTTAGTGAACCAAGGTCTATGATGCTTACTTTAAAGTACTTTTTAGTATGCACTTCTTTATAAATATTAACTAGCCTATGAAAACCTTAAATTTATATATCTGCTGCTGTGGAAAACCGAAATTGGCTTATCGAAGCTCGTGCCTGACAGTTTGAGCGTCGAATTCGACGAGGTCCATCATGCGCAGCACAGCAGGCTGGAAGCAAGCGCGGTGACTTGCGCGTTACTAAGATTATAGCGAGGGTAGACTTGCGCAGCATCTACCGCACTCTCTCCTCATCCGCCTCCGCCCCAATTTAGTCCGGTGTCAAGATCAAATCAAGAAGAGCGGAGGCGGGAGAGTTCACAGGTGCCTGGCGCGGCTGGAGCCGCTTCTGGACATATCGCCACACCTGATTTAGCTTATATTTGTAGCAAAACATATAGTCGACATTCGCCTGTCATAACCAGATTTGTTAATACGTAAGCACGACCTTGAACGCACGTGGTGAACATACTTTTGGCTAAACAGTCGGTTTATCGTTGTCACCCCTAGATGTGCCGTCTCATAGTAATAATTAGTCAATCTCTCTGGATAAACCACATTTGCGAAAATTATGATTACTTAAGTAAATATTTTTCTCACTGATTTTTGATGCTTAATCACCAAAAGGGCTTACAAAAACCTCTTTCTCGCATTAATTTAGCAAAAGAAAGATACCCTTTGAACGCCATATTTTTTAATAAGTCGGGTAATTTTTTTTTAACGGAAACTGTCTAGGCACCTGTGCTTGAAGTTTTAAAGGCACATGTTGGCTGAGATCGAAATCAAAATTAATGAGTTTTGTTATACCAATATCCAGAGGTAAGTTAGCGCCCACAATATATTTCCAAACATACGGAACACAATATGCACATTCAAAAAGAGTAAGGAAATATACAGATATCATGCTATTCGAATAATCCTGTGAAAATTTAAAACTCATCACAATTAAAAATTCAGAAGAAGAAATGCACCATTACCTCGGGTAAAAAAAGGGAAAGATTATGCAAAATTATTATAAGAAGTGAAATTTTAGTAAACCTTTCTTACAGTATGCGGGTGACTCTTAACGGAGATTAAATCAAGGAGAATGCAGAAAAATTACACAGTATTTTAGATTAGATGAATGGTGCCGCAGTTAGTTGGCTGCAAGCCAACATCTGACCGTGAGTTAATTATAAGGCTTTTACCTCGGTAAGATTAGTTTAACACAACTGCCAGTTGAAAATTACATATTACTTCCTACTTAAATCATATGGGTAGGTCAAGCAAGTTAGCGTTAACCGACAGGAAGTGTTATCAGGTTGGATTAAGGTTGGGGCTTGGGTTAGGTGGCTATACCGTTACTCTTAGACATAAATTTACCTTTATTCATTAGCCAATGAAAGTGGAACCTATGAGCGTTTTGTGTTAACGCTGTGTTGAGTACAGCATTGCAAAATGCTACACATACAAAAGATTACCTAAATTATGCAAAATGCCGAAAATTTCACCACTCGCAAACCGGTACCGACACATATGCCTAAACTTTGAAATAATAATAAACGATACTAAGCGAATTGAAAACGTCAAGGAAATATGGAAGGCAAATCACTTTAATTACGGGTTTTACTAGATTTGAAAAAAATCATTTGTCGTGGTTCAGAATCCAACCGAGGCCGCCGAGATTTCCAAAATATTATCTCGTTTAGCAATGCTGAAAACGTAAAAATTGCTCCAACTGTGACTAATAAATTTCAATAAAAATATCCGAAGAAATCATAAACATACCATTTTTTGTTTATTGAGAGAAATATCCTTTCACTTAATTTCTTTATTTGTATTTTTGATATCGGATTACAATTAGTTTCAGGTCGTCCTTGAAATACCAGCGATTAATTCACGATTGTGAGTGTTCCCAAAGTGATTGGACTGGCTGACTAGTGGTCTGAGCGTCAAGCTGCGATGACTCCTTCTTAATGTGGCCTTTATGGCACTCCCACTTCGTGGGATCCGAGCCAGGTGTGGTGGTACGCCCAGGGGCGGCTCCGGCCGTGCCAGCCACCTGCGTCCTCTCCCGCCTCCAGTCTTCTTGAATCTGCCATGACACCGGGTTCAGGTGCGGGAGGAGGAGAGA
This sequence comes from Schistocephalus solidus, assembly GCA_017591395.1. Taxonomy (NCBI): domain Eukaryota; kingdom Metazoa; phylum Platyhelminthes; class Cestoda; order Diphyllobothriidea; family Diphyllobothriidae; genus Schistocephalus; species Schistocephalus solidus. Next base: position 96,200 of record WEDG01001187.1, on the reverse strand, counting down.
TTGCGGTAGCTGCAGCGCAAGGCTACTATCACTTAAAACTAATTCAAGCGCAAGTCACTGTCCCTGCACCACCCTTCCGTGGAGCATACGTTGGACATCGTCGAAATTGACGGTCAAACTATCGTGTGTGCCCCCTAAACGAGCCTTGTGATAGATGCTTTGGACCAACACGGGGGCCACATCACGGCACGGCAGGCGTTATTCGGGTGGCGTTCCCACAACGAATGCCGAACATGGTGTTGTGGTGGTACGCCTAGGCGCGGCTCTGGCAGCACCAGCCACCTGCGCCCTCTCCCATCTCCGGTCTTCTTGACTCTGTCATGCCACCGGGTTCAGGTAGGAGAGGAGGAGAGAGTGCGGTAGATGCAGCGAAAGTCTACTATCACCTAAAACTAATGCACGCACAAGTCACCGTCCCTGCACCACCCTTCCGTGGAGCATATGGTGGACCTCGTCGGACTACGACGGTCGAACTGTCGTGGAAAACAATTCAGATTCTGTTATGTGTTTTTCGAAACCTTCAAAATAGGATATTTCTCAAAAGCATTTACCAAGGTATTGAGTTCTTTGATCTTATTTCTAATGCAGATGACCGTTTGGGTCATATTTGTAGGTTCCCCCAAACACGAAACTCGTGGTCGAGAAAACTGAACATTAACAACAAAAATTAGCAATTAATCTGCCTAAGATCAATTCAAAAAAAATTTATGTAATAACATACCTCTTTAGAAAGCGTTATACTTAGATATTTCGCTGACAAATATCTGTGAACTTAACCTTTTCCGAGGCTAATTAAAAGAAAAAAATTTGAAACTTTTATGTTTTGACTTCTTTTAAAATTATTGCTAAAGGTTCGACTGAAAACTCACTTTCCTCTTTATATTGGAGCGTTTTCCTCATAGTTATTTATCTTAAGAACCTTTTTAAGATTGCAAATGCACAACAAAGTGGCCGAATAGCTACTAAAATTTTGCGAAAATCGCTAATCTTCTGCCCGTTGCGTTTCTAAGGTATGCATCTGCGGAAACTATATCATATAAAAAACATCTTGCCACAAGAGTCAAATCTAACACAGATTTTTGTGGGTATTGAACTCTACAATATCTTGTACGTATTTTTTCCACGGTCCCAATTCTAGGCGTAGCAAAACCAAGTAAGGGTTAACAAGTTTATTACTGCGTTTTGTGCAAGAACTCGTTGAAAGACTCCTGCGGAAGCACAAAATTTACGTGGCGCAAAAACCAACGACTACAATTGGAAACCAGCTTGTACACCATAAGGATAGGGTTGGCTATTTAGATAAAAAAGAAGCCGTTTACAAAATCCCATGTAACAGTTGTAATGTTGTGTGTTGCGGCCAAGCAGGAAAATCAGTCTGTACACGCCTACAAGAACATCAGTTGGCTGTAAAGAAACGAGACCACCTGTCTCAAGTTGCCATGCCTACACTAGAAACTGGGCACAAATTTGCATGGGACAAAACGCGCATTGTTGGCTTCTGCTCATCGAAGAGAGGCCGGGAATTCTTAGAGGCCATTCATTCAGATGACTCGTGCATTAATCGGCACATCGAATTGGATGCCGTGTACAACAATCTCAAAGAAAATTGGAAAAGGCGGTAGCCAATCATATTGAGATGTCCATCAACATTGACAGCTATTGGCAGGACTGATTCAGCAATATCGACTTTCCTACACGTTTTAAATTTCAACTGTTTTTTGCACACTTACCAAAATTCTGACGACGACCTTGGGGAACCAGCGTCGAAAATTTACATAATAAAGTTACTCATTGTTTCCCAAAGAACTTTACTTCGAATTATACTTCTTGGGATGCCCGTATTCCAATTAATGTTCTTTTATAGCACAATGCACAAAACTACCGGTAATGTTCTGCGGTATTAAATGGTATGGAAAACATCTCGGATATCCGGTTACCTCCGATTTCGCCCAAATATAATCTACTTTCCTTCAATATATAAGATTAAACATGCAGTTTTCTTTAGAAAAAGGCTTTCTAAGCATCAAATCCACTCAAAGAACCAAAATAACAAGACAAAATAACGCTAAACTACTCACTAAAATTTCATTCAAACATTACATGAATTAGGTCATGAAGTGTACATCGCTACTGTCGAAAACAAATCAGAAAATATTTCGTGCTATTTTACGGGAGTTCTCAGTCTAGTACAATCCTAGATTGCGCAGGATACTACTTCGGCATTCTTACTGCCTCCTTTCATTCCATTAACCTATACTTACTTTTATAATTGATTCATCAAAAACTGACTTCCAAGATGATCCTTTAATTTTATGCAACGCTAATAAATCGTTCTAGCATCATTAGGAGGAAAAATTTGGATCTTTGGAACGTATTCACTAACAGACTGATACTTCAAACAGCAGAGTTTAAAGTACATAGTGCCCTGAAAGTGCGGATGCGTTTTTAACAACTGACCCAAATGATGGGCTTTAGGCCGACGCTGCCCAGCCAGTGTGATCACTTATAATATCGGTAAGTGGATGGCTCGGTCTTTTAAGCACCCATTCGGCTTATCTGTTAGGCCGTCTCTGATCGATGCCTTTTAACCAGCAGGGGACATTCTATTCTGGTACCCGTTTAAGCAATCTAAAAGCCCCGAGTTTCTGTCGGAGATCGCTTTGTAGGTTGATGGAACTGGGGTCAGAAAACCGCGCTTTTTACAGTGGCTGCTGCCTAAGACGATTCTTTCCCCGAAATTTGAAGGTGTGGTCTCTTTAGCGTGTATTGTGGATTCGTTGTACGCAATCCCTGTCTTGCCAGTGGGTGCCCATGCATACAACACTGCAGTTTCAAACTGGCCTCCCCATCAGCTATCTAGAAAAATAATCAAAGTTATGCTTAATTCATTAATACTTTGAAAACAGATAATTGATCTGACTTTTCGAACGCTCTATTTATAGAAAGATTTAGGCCGAAGAGTTAGTTTTCCAGGTAATCGCCCAGAAACTCATCTAATGATTCCACTCTCGCTGTTCGGTGAGTCTGTCGCACACACCCTTTTCTCTCATACTAACGTGCCAATTCACCCGCATAGTTGACGAGGCCTCGTCAGCACACTCTCTGGCGGATGCCCCAACTGCGCCTCTACACAGGTCGCAGCATCACTCTTGCATTGGCTTCGAGTACCTCCTGTCGCCATCGCCAGGCCCTCAAACCGGCCCGCGCACTAGATTTACTCGTTCATTTCACCGGCGGCTACATTGTTAACCCCTCATTTTATTCAGTGTCAGAGGACGGGGAGTTGTAGTCGATGTCCAACAATGTCATCTCTGTCCGGCGTCCTTGTTCAAGGCGAGCTGCTTCAAGGTCATTCACAGTCGCAGTGAGCGCTTTCGAACTCGCTGACCTGCAGACACTTGACCGACTTCCACTCGGACACACGCACATGCATCCAGATAGTCGCGGCTGCTCAAGCGCCCCTTTTCCCCTCGGCCAATTCAGCATATGCACTAGACACAACACCCATAGGATAATACCACACACACCAATCTGCGAACACTTGGACCTGCTCCGCAATCCCACTAAAGCGGGTGCCACCACTGTCTCATGCTCTCAGGCATGACTGGACGCAGTGAAAACTAGCCCTGGATCCAACAGTGACCACTGCTGCTTGGGACAGCAACTAAGGGTTCTGTGCACAATAAACCCCCCATTCTGGTGCCTTCTGCCTTTTACTTACAAATGAGCATTTGGCCGGATGATTTAAGTGCTCCAATACAACAACTCAGACGCTACAGGTCAATCGGGTTATAGTTACCGGGGCGCACCGCATGCACTTCAGTCATCGGAGGCTCTGCGTGATGTTGCTCTCCAGTCTGTCACATAAGATGAGACGTCTCATATAGTGAGGCTCTCTTACGGAAGCAGCCCATTTCCGCAAATCCCGCTCATGCTAAGGAAAGGTCAGGAAGTTAGACGTGCTTATCGATCATCGCGGATGATGGTGCTCGCCGTGTAATGGGTGTGGAGTGGTGACTCCTGTACCGCACTCTCCCCTCCCTCCCTCGCCCAACTAGGCCCAATAGCAGGACAGAATCGGGCGCAGTATCTGAAAAATGTAACCAGACCGTCTACGCGTGCCACACACATCCTGGTCCGCATATGAGGGACCAGATGTTCACGGAAACAAGGGAGGCTGCTCGCATTCCATTTGAGTGGAAGTATTAACTAGCTCTAACCTTAGTCGTAACCCTAACTCTACCTAATTCAACGCTAACCTTAGTTTTCCTGGAATTTATGGCATAGCCGCCTGTGTTACGGAGGGAGACGCTCCAAGAAGATTCATATATCAGAGACAGAGCTGCAACTAGGCAGCCTAAATACTTGTGTGATTTAACTAACTACTTATTGGGTGAGTCATTAATGGCATAAATAAACTCCAAAATCTCTCTGTGGGAAATGGAAGAGGTTTTCCAACAGAATAATAGGACGACTGGTAAAACGTGAGAAGAATAAAATGTATTAAGACACATTTGGTTCAGCCAGTACCAGCTTGTAAAATGGTCATTTTTAAGGAAAGAGTCAGTGGTTATACCTCAGAAAAGCCCGAATTGACCTTCTATGCAAACGACTGACATGATTTGCCAGTTATACTCCGACACACTAAACAGGGCGATCACTAGTCTCTGTCACGGCTGCGTGAGCATGGAAGATAGATGGTTATTTAGAGACTTTGAAAGCGCATTTGTGCATTTGGTAGGAACTTTCAAGTGAGCTTTGGTGGATATTGTTTACGCACCGCTGGTTTTCGAAACTTTCGAACCTAAAAGCGGGGCATTGAACCTCCTAAAGATGCCCACAAAGTGAGTTTATAACCTCGCACTTTACAGTTGCTTTAACTGTTTGCAGTTTTTATTGTGTAAAAAGAGATTGCAAGTACTTCAACCTTCACAGAAACCCACCCAGAAGTCATTAAATTACCTGCCTCTTAGGCCCAAATGTTGCATTATATGCAATATATTTTTTGCTACTTTTTACATTTTTTTTGAGAAATAATTGTCACAACTCCGTCTTGCTACTTTGAATACGCTCATCTTTCTTTCTACAATTCATCACAAGATCTTCGGAATTACTGCACCACTGAATATCTCAACCTCCACAGATAAAACACTGAAAAGTTAAAAAAGCCTAGATCCATTGGAAAAGTATTTTGACTGTTCACGTTTGAATGAATTAACATGTTTATTGAGACGTCACATACTACTAGTAAAATAAGGCCGAGAGGCTGAAAGCTGTCGGCAAGGGAACTTGACACAAGTCGCAGTTCACGGCAATAAAATGCATGAAATTTGGACTGATTCAAATTATTTTTTAAGAATTGAGCTAGGGAGCGTACTGACAAAGACCGGGATGATAATTTCTGACTTATCAGCCATTTTCAGCTAAACACTAATAAGCCCACATTTGAGTCCCATGTTTTCCAAACCTGAGTTATGGTATGGATGGCCAATAGTAAGCTGAAAATGACCATCCCTCTCCCGTAAGCTAAGGCCTTAGCTTTATCTTCAAAGCGCAACGAGGCGAGCATGCCTCGTAACCTAATCGGTAAACGTTCTTGCACTGCCAAGGCACGTTAATATGACGTTTCTGACGTTGATGCTGCTATTTTCTTAAAAACAGCCAGTTTGCAATTAAAAGGTATCTGATGTTGTGCTATGGCTCACTATTGATGAAAAAAATTCGCGAGTGCCATTTTCATCATTGTCGTTATTACGTTTCGAGTATCGATTGGTTTTGCTCATGCGACCGCTGGCGACGACCATGGACCTGTAGTTCCGATACACATAGAGGGAGATACGAATTCGGTCCTGCAACGAGAGGAACGATAGTCCTGCGTGGTAGTTTATACACTGAATTGCAGCCGACAAAAAGGGAGAACGATAGCTCAAATGAAGGTGCAACCTTTGAGGTAGATTTTCCATCTCATGAAATTTCAACCGAGATTCTGAAAGGCGTTTTTGGTTTGGCGCAAATTACTTCAGTAGGCTTGTGACAGTGATTATGGTGTAGCCTAATTTCAAAATATTTCAGGCACATCAAGATGCTGAATTTCAAAGAAACTTCTTTCTGACAGCCTCCAAAATATACTGTCAAAAGTGGCTATATAAGCAGTAGATATTCATCATCGATTTTCGGTGCTGTTATAAATTCAAATATAATTAGTAGAAAGCATGCACTTAAGTTTTCATTCTCGTAGTAACCCATGCTTTCTTCAAATTTGAAGAAAGGTTAACTTTCGGTTTTGAAATAGTTTCTAATTAGGAGACTTTTTAAGACCGCTAAATGTTAATTCATAGTACATTGCATCGGTCAGTTTATTAATGCTGCTTATAAAGTATACACCATAATCCACATCTATTGCGAAAACGCAACGAATGCTTGAACGACCCTCCTCGCGAATACAATAGATATTTAGATGTAATGTATGGGGATCGGTAGCAATGGGGGTAAAACAGTTTAAAGGTCAAATAAAGGCGGTAACTCGTTTGCGCTGAAAAGACATTTATATGTCCACAGTCATCACTCAACTGAGTTGGTGTTTAACACGGAATAAAGCCGTATTACACACCTACCTATCAACGCCTACCTACACGTCAATTATTTTCGGTAGGGTTAACGTTCATTGCCACTTGTTTGGTGGGGTCACACAAATATTTGTTGATAACAAAAGCTGTTATGTTTTTCTAAAAGGAAATTTAAATAAAACGATAATTCTGTTTATGCGTTCCAAAAGTAGTTTGAACTAAGAAGAGGGCACCAAAAATTTATGGAATAATCCATGTTCTTCAAGTAGTCACTTTTGACGAATACTGACCTTTACAGGCAGACTGAAGGACGCAATTTCAGCTGCCGGTATCCTTAAATGATTGCAGTATCTTGGGATTTTACTTCACGGTAATCAACATTAAAAAACTATCCACGTCATCATTTTTAATCGAGAACATCGCTCAGCATTCTGATTAACTTTTCACGAGGAATACCACGTACTCTAAATCAACCTGCCATTCTGGTTTCCCTTATCCTGGACTGCGATTCTCTCCCAGTCCTTGGCGTTATTCTGACATCCAATCTTTAATTTTCCGTTCATATTCATACTCGTTTTACTAAAATTTTCCCACTTCTTTATCATATCCGTCGTTCACATTCCTATTTCCCCTCAATCTGGCCACTTATAGGTGCTTGTTTTCTTCCTCTCATCTGCTTTTGTTCTCCCGTTATTTTCCTAGCTTTACTTTAAAAGGATTTGCTGATTTTAAAACACATTCACCGAATGCTCCCTTCTGCTGCCGGTGTTTCTTATATTGTTTTTGTGGATAAGATGATAGAACGACACTTCAAAACCTTTCAAAACTTCGCTGAGCGAATCATTGATGATGTCGTCTGTCCCCTCTACTCTGACCTCATTGCCATGAAGTCTTCCCGTCCCATGCGCCGAGGATGTTGACGTATCCCTTGACGTAGATCGAAAAATTAGCGATCTGTTTTACCATTTCTAGCACAATACCTTACGTTTGAAAAGATATAAATACAGAAACTGGGAGTGCAACTGTCTTCTCCAGTAGATGTCCATTTTAACCTTTTGATTCTTGCATAATCCCTTAATTTATCCTGTTCTCTCAATTATTGAAACCGTTTCTTCCTTAAAAGTTTGAGTGATACTTTCAAAATAAAGCGTATTCCTCTCACTCTCTCTCTCTTTCTCAAAATCATTCCTGGGAACGCGTCACAAACTTCAATTTGCATCTTTCCATTGGAATTTTTATTTAATTTGTAGCACTCTTTGTTTCGTGCTTGAACCTTACGGGTGGTTCTGCTGCGAGAAACCTTGTTTCAACCCCGTTGAATTATGTAATTTTTCATGCTTACAGTGGCGAAGCAAAATAATTTTCAATGGGTGACAGCCAGAATGATAGCATCCAAAGAGATGCAAAAAACTGTTTCATATTTGTTGAAATTGTATTTAGACATTTTGATGGTTGTTAGGCGCTCAGGCATCCGGACCATTCCCATTCACACAAGAATGCACCTCTGGATAGCCAACAAATAAAATCACGAACATCAAAAAGACATGAGGGAAAACATTGAATTTGGAGCCTTTCAACCAGGTTGCCGTGGGAAATGTAATAGGAAATTTTGTAAGTACGCATGATGCTCTCGAGTCTAAACTGTGGCAAAGGTGTGTGCACCAATTGCGGGTATGTTTTAATTACTTTTAAGTTTCAGAAAGCGAAAGATTTCGTGGCTTCGAGGTGAAAATTTGAACTATAAAAGTTGACTCATATTAGATCAGGCTTTTTTCAAATGTACCTGGCCATGGCACATCGTTACACATAAAATCGGCGGCCGATCTAATGAAATGTTAACCATAAATCTGAAAGACGTTTTCAATTAGGAATGATCGCCTAAATAGGGTCGCAATATCTGTCAGCAAAATTCCAACATATTTCAGATCTAAATTCAAATATAGTTTTCTAGAAGATGATAAAAATCTATTTTTTTGCTCATTTGCTTGCCAATCACCTCTTTAAATTTCATATTCAAAGAAGCGGTGTATTTAGGTTTTAAAAACGTTTCCAACTATGATATTTCTAAGGCAGCTCAATGTCCATTCAAATAGCATAATATATGTTTGTTTATTAATGTTCCTTATACATTATACAACACAAATCACGTCTGTTACCATGTTTATGAGCACTATATGAGATCTTACTGGAATGGAAAGTATACTGTTTGTAGATCAGGCTTAAATTGTTCGGGAATTGGAAAATATATAAAACAACTAGCTATGCCCTTCCTTTAAGTACTCAGTATGCCTAAAAGATGCGACATATGACCAAATGAGCATAAGATTGTTCTTGCTTACGTTTTTTGTACGATACGTTTGAATTTATAAGGACATCGAGAACCATACTACTACCATACTACTTAAGTAGTTATTTTTTCCCGAGTGCTGCTTTTGCAGACAACTGAAAAGGCGCGCAGCCAAAAGTTCACATCCTGGCACGTCCGAACAATCTTGGGACTAATCTGTAAGCTAATCAATATAGAAAAATTCTACCAAAACAATCTTTCCTACGGGCAAATGCGTTACAGAATTATGGTAAACATTTCATTAGATAGATCATCGGCTTTAGAACGCTGTACATCTGGGCCTTTTCCGTATCAACTACCAAACAGTTGTTTGGATTGCCTGTTTTGTAGGGAAGATCCCTTAAAGAAGGGTGTAGTGAAAGTCAGCTTTCTTCCACCAATTTAGTTTCAGCAAAGAACTCGTCGATGTCTCCTCTTGCAGTCAGGACAATGGTTTAGTGTTCCGTACTATGGGAATTAAATTAAAAGTTTGTCTTTGACTGAATATTTCAATATACTTTCAAATGCCTTACAACCGTTACAGGTTGGGGGCCAAAAATCATTTTTGTAGGAGGCTTTTTACACCACTCAAGCAGAAGAATATTGGATTGAACTCTTACCAGGACCCAATGAATCAAATCTTTTGGACTATGCTGCGAACCCAGCAACCGCCAATTAAGCTTCACCTTGCATTTCGTTTTTGTCAGGGTTTCAGGAGTGAAGTAAATCTAGTTGCAAGATGCCGAAGAAATGAACAGGCCAGTGCTAAAGCAGACAGTTTTCAGCGTTAATTAACGCGCCTCTCAAACACATTAAGCAGAAACTGGAAAGCAACAAATACCCCTCTACGAGGTTTTGAACTACAAAGTCTTGCCTGGAGTAAAAGGTGGGACAACAAACAAACACGCTTTAAATAAATATACTATAAACATAATATAATAGTTAAAGTATAAATATAAGTAAATATATTTATAATATAATATACTTATAGTAAATATAGTGCCATTTTGTCTCCACAGATCTCTAGCTGGCATTTCATCATATTCATAAGTGCTATAACGAGGTGAAGGCCGGAATGACTTAAATAAATAAGAGCATATCTAATATATGTCTAAAGAGCAAAACTAAACCAATGACGCTTAGTATAGGGGCTCGCGGTAAAGGGGGTTTTACGGGTGAAGCAGAATGTCCTGGTGGAATAAGGACTCGTGGAAAGAAAGTTTAGAACAGCCACATACCGATAAAGTTGTTTAAGTACTCGAAAGAGGCCTAATAAGAAAAGCTAACAAATGTAAGCGCATGAACACAGGCTAATTTCCACCCGAAAAGAAAGTTCAAAGCTAAGAGACGGGAAAAATTATTTATTGTTCTACGAAGGAGGCACCAAAGGATGAATCTCCATAAAAATGTTACAAGCACGAACACGCAGCAGGCAGGCAGTTTAACCCACTAAAAGCAATGAAAACTGAAGCCCCATCTTGGCGAAATTTCAAATCCAGAAAACTTACCTCACTTTCTAAGCCAGATGAATCCAAACTAACCTAATACAAAGAGGGAATTTAGGATAACCAATGCAAAACTTATGTTTAAACAAATTCACTAGGCAGCTGAAAACTGGCAGATTCAACTAAGCAATAAATTAATTTAATTATCTTAGTGCTGTTACCAATGTCTACGACTAGTCTATGGAGTATTAGATGCACACACTCGTCTAAAGAATGTGGTAATTGCTGACAACGGAGGACGAACGATCACAAAAAACTACTTGGTATTTTATAAATCACATTTACAGGAGTGGTTTGATTATATCGCTTATGCACCTATTGGGAATATTTTTTTCTCTAAGCAGGACTGTTACCAAATTTTCTGCTTTTAGTGGGCAACGGTGTCTGTTTCCAAAAAAGACGTAAACATAACAGTAAAATATATAAGCCACTTTCATATTAAACAGTAAAACATGAAGTATAAGCCCGTTGCACTGTTTCAACAGAAACATTTCTATTTCAACGATCTATGAAAGTATAAGGTAGTTTGAAAACATAAAATGCCCAGTAAACATTCATTTATTTGACCATATCGTGATATTTAGTCAAGTTACTAGCTTTTGTTTAGAAAGGGTGGTTATTTTGGATTAAATGAAAACCCTCTACAAAATAAAACGAATACCTGCGTAAAAAGTGAGTGGTTTTTCTTAAAATTACAGCTTTATCAGAAATCCATAGGATTAGGTTCTGGGTACAATATATCTCATGTTAAGCTCCAATACCTAAGCGAACACCTTGGCTGACATCCAAGTATTACTTATGCCTGCAAATTCAGCAGTAGTGTAATTTGCACACTGCCAGCCCTTCACACCCCAACGTTGGAATCAGTTGGCCGACAAATTATTTTCCTGCAAAGTTATTGACTTAGTTAGCATGAGTATTTAACACAGATAATTTTTCTAACTCGTGAAATACGATTTAACTTTTGGGAAAAACGAAGCTCTTTATAGACAGGCTTAACTTTCAAAATCACCACATCTACTGAACAAAAACACGTAGACAAGCAATCACCTTCCATTCATAACTGCAACACAACGCACGAACCGGCGTTTGTTTAAAAGAGTACGAGAACACCTTCCAGCATGGATAGGACAGGGGTAGATACAGAACATAAACAGCTCTGTTCTCACGCATAAGGTAGACAAACCATCGTGTAGATGCCATAGAGGCCTTCCGGGTAATGTACAAGGTTCCCTCAACCTATTAAAAATTCCTTGGACAGCTTCTGTTGGCTATGACAGAAGCGGCTGCAATCAGGCTACGCAAACCGGTCCTGTGCGCTCAAAAGAATTTTATACAGGCGGCGCAATTACCGTGGCCGAAAGCCACCAATTCAGCCACCCGCATCTAATGACCTGTCCAGGCGACTGCCATTCCTCTGACCATGATCAGAAAACGGATCACAAGTTTGGTTCTTTCCCCGTCACTCCCCCAGCCTGAAAACCGTACGAGTTGTTCTACTTACCCACATAAGTGACTTAGTGACAGAGTGATATAAATATAAAAACCTGACGAGAATTTAGCGAAAGCTAACATATGCTCACCAAATTATCTTTTGAATTTTACAATTAACAGTAGCAATGAATGTTTACGTGCCTACTACACTCCTAGCCTTTAATCTGACGAGCTACCGATGCCTGCATCCATGAACTGCAGTGCATTCGAATTCCACCTGTGTGTAGAAGTAAAGAAGAATAAGAAGAAGGATGTTTACTTGACGGGTTCAAAAGCTTAGATAAATAAAGAAATGGTTTCGGCGATCGAATAGCCTAAAAGACAACCGACAGCCGATCGAAGCCGACAAGACCAGCTGCTCATGTAGCATTAAGTAAGAGCGTTAGACTTCTAACCAGCAGGTCACGGGTAAGAGCTCTAGGTGTAGCAAAATCTGGGTTTGGGTATGGCCAGTTGATGACGGTTAATAAGCCAGAAACGGCAATTCCAGGCTTCCTTGTTTTTGTCAGTAATGTCATTTAGCCTGTTATCGGAATTTTACCAGCCTTTTGGTTATTCAGCATAGTACAACAACCTTCTACAAAGGTCAATGTTGTCCATCCCTTCGCTATGAATTCGTTGCTTTCTGTCCCATGCAACAAAGCTTTCAGCATATCTCCTGCCGTATAGCAACCGACCAAAAATCCGTATTACCATTTCAATCCCAATATATGACAAGTAAATTGATTGAAATCCTTAAACAGAAACTAGAATTGCTCCCATAACAGTCATGCAGTTTTACGTAAATCCAGTTATTCTCTCACCGTTTATTTATTTGTATCCAAGGCACGGTGAATGCATAACCCTTTTAATGACAGTTTTGGAATAATAGTTTCAAAATAGACCTTTTTATTGCTCAAGAGTAAGTGGAAAATGGATCCTATGCGAATCAACCCACAGTGTGGTTACTAAACCCTTTCCAGTAAAGTTAAACTCCAATCAAACTAAACTTCAAGTTATCTTACAATCAAAAAGGAGCTTTTTGGCTCGGAGAGAGTAGGAGTTGCGTGGTTTGGTCGATTTTATGAGATGATTACGTCATAATCTGTGGAGTATTTTTGTAAAATGTCCCTAATATCCAGGAAAATCTAAGAATATCCCATTGCAAATATCCCCAACGGACGACTAGCCCAATAAAATCTGACTCCGTACAACCAAGGTAAACTTAAAATAAAAAAATGCAGGTTATTTATACGGAATATTGGATACTGAATAAGGATGTGTCAAATAAAAATACATTTCATTATAAACTGCTCATCCTAGGCAAGATAGCTAGCTATGAAATTTAAAACACCCGTTTCACAATCACATCTATTCTCTTTCTTTGAAATATCGCTGAAAAGCCAGTAAAATCGCTTTTGAGATTTAAAAAAAGCTTCTAATTGTTTTACTCGACAACTTTCGGGATAAGAGACAGAGTGGCGGAAGTTACGAGCTAAGTGCTGAGTAGAATCCCTTTTGTGTTGCAGCCGGGCGTGCAGAAGCCACATCGAAGCTGGAAAGAGGCGCTGTGGATATAATTCCTTCTGAATCATAACTGTGAATTCAGGTATCCTTCCACGACCCCCTTCCCTTCTAGCTCCAGCACTGTTGAACATTGTTTTTAAAGACCTCCTTCCTCGTTTCTACCATCGGTTAACCGTTCGCAATATACCTTCATCGACATTATATCTCTTACGTTGTTATCAATATACTAAGCTGCTGAGATACTGTTTGAGAGCTAATCGTTTTGGAAAGAAGGATCCGCATACTTCCGTCCTGAGCCCAATCAGGAACTCACTTGCAAAGGAAGAATCCTTTAGTCCAGCGGAGTCGGTAAACGGCCGGTCTACTACACTCTTTTAAAAGCGCTGGAGCATATTTACGTTAACTTGGTTTGCTGTCAGATTGTCTTAGGAATAAGTGTTGAGTTTTAACAGTCACGTTATTTGTTTTTCTGTTTCACCCAGGGCAGGCATCGACAGCCCCTTTAGATGCACTCAACCATGGACAAAAGGGGACTCCGAACAGGTCAAGGATAGCGGAACATATAGAAGTTAATGATGTCATAAAACTTTGCGACGTCTCCTTAGGAAAACGGCCTGGGAAGATGAAACGGGAAAGAATTACCTAAAAGGCAGTGAATGCTGCTTAGGCATGTGGGTGGGAATCCTGCGAGAGAGGAAGGGAGGAATGACCTGGTATTTACCTATAAAGTTTTATGAACTTCCATTTCAGACGGTCACATACGGATTGCCAAATTGCGTTGTTGCTTAATTCGCCGACAATTCTGGCATCCGATTAATCTCAGAAGTCAACTGATAAATCCACAGACTACAACCCTCATAGTTTCGGTGACAATATTTTCCCGAAAGCCTGCATTTTGTTCGCCACACCTAACTACTTTCGCCATATTTCATTTACAATCTGAAACATCTGCATACATATTTTTTAGTTCCTTGTTTTCGATCCTGTCAAGTAATCTACTGGACAGTTTTCATGGCCTACGGTTCAGGGGAACTCTGCTTGGCATGGGCGAATGATTACTACCCAGTGTTTTCGTTGGCTGAATCATCTTTGCCTAGCCGTACTGGCCCTGATTACTCGTCACCTATTTTCCTAAGTTCACTTTTCCTACTACAGAGTTATCAGGTTGTCGCACTTTCAATTGCACCATAATTTGATGGCTAAAAACTGGAAGACCGAATTAAGTGGGCCTGACTAGTCTTATACATTCTGGCTATGACTGGGGCGATTAAGAGTAAAACAGTTAAGTTGGTTGATAACGGTAGTCCTTCCGAAACGTTCCCCCAAGACAACCTGTATTACTTCCATAGGCCGGTTCTTGAGTCTAGTTATGCCAACCTACTCAGTGAGCGCTAACTCTCTGTCTGTCCACATAAGCAGCAACAATGCGGCAACACATTTCAGTGGGAGGTGCAGGGGGCCAATAAGAAGCTGCTTTTATTGAAAAAATGTTTCTAGAACGCAATACAACTCGCTGGTCAAAAGGTTCCAAGTTTGGCCTGATAAAAAGGAGCGTAAAGGCATTTTTGTGTGAGCCCTACTCAGTTCTGAACTACATTTGCATCTGTAATAAAAAGTGCCAAGACAAGCCTGTGAAGGGAGCCCTTTAGAAGGCGAAGAACCCTCACAGTAAGGCGGTAAAGCACTCACCAAAGCGTCTGTAGGCGACAAATTCACTCAAAATAGTCTTTACACCGAGAAGTTCGGCAACCTTGCTGCAGTCGCTAGCCGGAACGCCCATGGTAAAAGCCAGTGGCCAGAAGAAGTAGGAGAATATCATCTAGGTGAGGTAGCGGGATAGTGAACAGATTGTTATAGGTGTCAAGCTGAGAATTCATTAAACGGAAGCTAGACCGCTAGAATAATTGCTATCCAGTGATCTCCTTCGTTTGGACAAAAATAATCTGCAATTTCGAATTATTCGGTTAAACCTTCAAGGTGTAGTTTTTATAAAGATGAGACGAAAGCTGTTTTAAGTAAAACATTGTGATACCTGTTTACCACGAAGTCCATAAACATTCAGAATGAAAAAGCCACTGTTTAAATTTAAATGAAAGAGACCTTCAAGGATAATTCCGCCCATGTTTTTGCAGCTTCATCCACCCTCTAATGGTGCACGTTAGGTTAGTTTACAGTAGCCAGCAAGATTTGAGTTATTGAAGACTTTTGTTAAACAACACGGACTCCCTAGGAGGTTAGCTATGTTACCATGTAAATACGCGCTGCTGTTCCCTAGATGAATTACACGACTTGCTGAAGAGCAGATAGTCATTGCATGGGCCTTTCTACGCGGGAGGGCTTTTTACTGGCTGTACGATGACAGTGTCCCCTAAACGGACCGCGTGGTAGATGCACTGGACCAAAACGAGGGGGGGCAGGCATTATTGAGGTTGCGCTCCCATAAAAAATGCCGAATATGGGAGATAGGGGGGGGGTGTCGTGGCACGCGCAGGTGCAGACTCAGGCCGCACAGGCCACTTGTCAGTTATGGTACTCCCGATCCATGGGATCTGATTCAGGCGTTTTGGTGTGGTCATGAGAGTCTCCGACCGCGCCAGCCATCTGCGCCCAACCCGGCCTCTGGTCGCCTTGACCCTGTCTTGATACGGGGCACAGGCGAGTAAGGGAAGAGAGAGAGAGAGAGAGAGTGCGGTAGCTGCAGCCCAAGTCTACTAACACTTAAAAATAATCCACGCGCGAGTCACCGTCTCCGCACCACCATGATTTGGAGCATACGCTGGAAATCGTGCAAACTAACGGTTGAACGATTACAGTGCGAACATCGTGAACAACACAATGGGTCCCATGACGAGGACTTTTGCGTGAATTGGTTTACAGTGATAGACGACTTGCACTGCAACTACCACACTTTCTCCAGCCTCACCCACCTGGGTTCGGTGTCAAAGGGGAGTGAAGAAGACTGAAGGTGGGTTCGGGCGCAGCAGCTAATAAATCTAAAAGCCCCTATACGCGTACCACACACGCCTCGTTCACATGAGATGGATGAGGATTCACACAAACGAGAAGATGGTGGCTCTGATCCCAACTGAGTAGAAGTGCCTAAAATGTCACACTGTGAAGGAGCCATTGCAGCCTGATGCTCCGTCCAAAGACTGTCAGCAGTGGGCACCCTTCCGAGTCATGGTTTTTAGCGCATCGTGATTGGCTAGAAGCATGTTAAATTGTTTGTAGTGAGTAATATACGTTGAATGTTGTGCGTAGAGAGTACCAGTCGATGTTCCGAGTCGGTAAACAATCTGATACGGATATAGGGGCGCAGAGGATTGGCGCACCACCGCAACTCTGTAGGCATCTTACTTCTACCCTTTTTTCTCTGGCGTGCAGGTTTTCGGAATTAGGGTCTACCCACGTCTTTGGACACCACGACGGAGTTCCGAATTCAGAAGATATGGCACAACGACTGTAAGCAAAAAACTGGAAAACTGAATCATTTGTTGGGGTAGCATGTCAGCGGTGACGAGGAGTGAAGGCTGTGCAGATTTTCTTATGTAAAAATCGGTTGTTACTCCGTTGGAACTTGAAAGATTGTACAGAATTTAAGAAACGCAATCCTGCTCTCAATCTATAATTTCTGGAACTATAAGGATAATTAAATTCTTAACAGAGAAGACTTCGCGAGCTGGGTACACTTGCAGGACGAAAGATTGTCTTTGCATCTGGATTTGGAGCACTTGCGATGAGCCCTCGATGAGCAGGAAACACATTGTGAGAAGGCTGAGGGGTAATGGCCTTGCGGTTAGCAAGGTAGGGCCAAATATGCTAAGGAAAGCGCGCATTTTTCAGCATTCATGCACAAGGGTTTCCTTACCTCGAGTGTGAGGTCCCTCTGCATTCCAAGGTTCTGACCGATCCATACGAGAATGTTGTTCAAAAGACTGAACATGCTGAGTGCGGCCATCAGGTTCGCAGCGATTCCCGCGCACAGGGGGATAGCGTCGAGAGCTCCGAGGGTTGCAGCCTCAATGAGGTTTGTGTAGGGACTGTTGGACGGGCAAAATGTTTTACTGTCAGACAAGGGAGAAGAACTCGTGCGGCTTTCTGTCCTTTCGGGTTTCCAGATACAGTTGCATACAGCAAGTGCCGTAACTCATTCACTATGTGACGAAAACTTGATTGAGTACATTAGCGTAAATTTAGTCTTGTTATTTTGAGTTGTTGAGCGGATTTGAGGCTCGGAATGTCTTTTACTAAAGAACCCGACACGTTCAATCTTATATATTGAAGGAAAACAGGCAGGATTTTGGCAACATTTGAGGTTACCGGACCTCCCAGCAATTTCCTGTGCTATTGCATTTCATTTTCAGCAGAAACTATTCCACTTATTTTAAGGGAAATCACAAACCCGATCGGACAAACCAACTAGATAAAATGCTGAGTAGTACGGAGATCTTTCGGTACATTAGGATGATATTTTAATGTTACTGAAGGAAGGAATGAACACGTCGAGCTGGCACTACTTCGATAAATGCCAGTTTATAGCATTCGTCTGTTTTCCCATGCACAATCAAATTTTCCTTGCGCTGGTCACGTAAATATTACGTTTGTTCGTCAATTTTCACAGAAGACCATTGAGATTATGGTGTCTGCGCGCGTTCGGATGTATTCCCGATAACTTACTTTGTTTAGGGAAGTATAGGAAAAACGTAAATCATCACTATTTGCAAGCTCAACCAATAAACTGCTCTTCTTTAAGTCGGATGAGTGGTTACCGACCTGTTTAGGGGAAAACCATTCGAATTCGGAGCCAGATTTGCTATTGGCAATTTAGCCGACTGCACTTATAGTTCTCCCAACGTACCTATAGCAAAGCAAAGATGACTCTTCTGCTAATACCACCACCATAAATACTGCTAATTTGTTATTGAGATTCCGTATTTGTGGAGCCTAGGCCAAAGATCAAATTCAACTACACAAAATACTGAATCATAAATGACTTCAAATAATCTTTAACTTCCAGTATGTGACCTATAATCTGAATCTTTATGCCGGAAATGGAAATGATAAATTGTTGACAATCAAATGGCTACAAAGTTTACTGATTCGCCTAGCCTTTTCCAGAAAATTCTCCTTTTTGCATGCAGAATATGCGTATACATACTTCTATCAGCCCAAATGTTAGATATTAGAGTGCAACTCATCAAAGGACTATTTTTAAACTTTATTCTACTGATAATGATTTATTTGCTCGTTTTGTGCCTGGACAGGCTTTATGTACTTTTACGACTTATGTTTACTCAGGTACAGTGTTTTTCGTCACTTTTGGAATCTCCAACTTTTATAACAAGCTTGGCATTTCTAAACAACATAATATAACTT
This sequence comes from Schistocephalus solidus, assembly GCA_017591395.1. Classification (NCBI taxonomy): domain Eukaryota; kingdom Metazoa; phylum Platyhelminthes; class Cestoda; order Diphyllobothriidea; family Diphyllobothriidae; genus Schistocephalus; species Schistocephalus solidus. The sequence goes on along the minus strand of WEDG01001187.1, from coordinate 77,427 downwards.
GTAATATTTGTCCTATGGTATCAAATCACTTGAAGTCCTGCATTATTCTTTCAAAGCTTTGGTCAACTCGTTGATTTGGCTTGCGGTATTTTGCACGAGATAGGTCATATATTATATATTTAAACTTATTTCCACGTTCACTAAGCAACATACTCATTTTACTGAAGAGTTCAAATTCCATAAAAACGCCTGACTGCATTCAAAAAAGTATTGAAAAACGAAGATATCTTAATCCTTTAATCCCATTGTTGACTTATAAGAAGACAGATTGCCCTTGTTACAGTTTGCTTAACTCACGGTAGGTGGTTCACTCTAGACATTTTCTGTATGAGTACTCGTGAACACAAAAAGTTACCTCATTTTCATAGCGCCATTTATATCGAACTCCGACAAAGGGGTCTTTGTTTCTGGATACATGATCTTGGCAATGGCCAATGCAGCAGGGGCGGAAAGAACACAAGCGATCAGGAGATGATTCGCGGGGGCCTATCAAAATAGAAGGAAACTTCTTAATTGTTGGGGGAGGGGGGGGGCTTAAATATGAAAGAATACCTTTTTCTAGTGTAGGCATCACCGGAACAACTTCCATTATAAGCCGGGAAGTTAAATACACGATTGGTGTGGGACTTCTAAATTTTAGCACGAATGGAGACGAATGTTCGACTTGTAAGGCTAGAATAGGGTAGGGAAGAAAGAGGTGGATCGAGCACCGGGAAAATTTGTTGGTTTTTCTGCGTTTTAGAGATCGGGTGAAAGTCTATGCTCAGAGGCGACAACAACATTGGAGCAAGGTTAAGTTACACAGAGATTATTAGCCAATAAACGGCCAATGCTGCAGACATCGAGTTGACCGCGCAGGATTCTGTAGGCTGCTGGAAAGAAGGATGAATGATGGATGTGCGGGATCAATTTGCGGCCGGCATGACCAAAGAGCATGAAAAGTAAAACTATATCCTTACAGGCGGAGTACAAAGAATGGTAGCACTGAGTTTTATTAAAGGAAGGCCGAGCGTGAAAAGAATTGCTTAAATAAGAAAGGCTTTACGTAATTTCATATCTGTATAATCAGAAATGGACTAAAAATAACAGCGTCGAAGGAGGTACATTTCCCAGTGTTTTATCAGCACTATGAGTAACAAACAGAGTACAATTTCTATCAGATATATTTAAAGCAAAAATATAATGCGAACCAATACTGGGTCTCGGCTAGGCGTTCTCATTTATGACTTCCAATTGAGCTACACACGCCATTTATTCGGTTTTTAATTAACTTTTAGTAGCTTTTAATATCATAAGTTGACGCTCCAGTACCTGGGTGAACAAATGCATGTGTTCACCCAGGCGTTATGCTACAAGACAAGTTTGGAATGTCAATGTATGCGCGCCCTGCGTCAGAAACAAGCCGACTATGGGTTGTCCTGACTTCTTATCAGTGGCCTGAGACTTCAGACCTTTACTCGAAGAACATAACTGTATGTGCGATTCCACATGACAGTTCGACCGTCGATTTCAACCAGGTCCACCGTAGGCTCTACAGAAGGGTGGTGCAGGGACGTTGACTTGCACATGAATTAGTTTTAAGTGAAAGGAGCCTTGCGCTGCAGCTACCGCACTCACTCCTCCTCTCCCACCTGAGCCCGGTGTCATGACAGAGCCAAGAAGACCGGAGGTGGGAGAGGGCGCAGGTGACTGGCACGGCCGGAGCCACCCCTGGGTGTACCAGCACACCTGGCTCGGATCCCACGGAGTGGGAGTGCCATAAAGGCCACATTAAAAAGGAGCTATTGCAGCCTGACTCTCAGTCCGCCAGTCAGCCACTCCACACAAAACACACATTGGGCTGACCACGCGGTCCGAGTTATCCCGTCAGTTGGCAACCTTCGAAGCCATGTCTTTAAGCGCAACGTGATAGTTTCAAGCCCGTCAGATTGTTTAGAGAGAGGAAAATGCGCTGAGTTTTTGACCTCACTCTCTCCCATGCCCCATAATCAGACCACCATCCGAGCCAGTCAGTTGTCTGATGTGGGAGTGGGCGCATTGGCTGACGGGTCGGCGTACCCATCTTCGCGCGCCACAGCACAACATGGCCCCCATAACGCACACACCAGGATTTTCTTACTCAGGGGATATGGAGGAGCCATCGCAGCCTGACTCCCAGTCCACTGGTCATCCACTCGACACACACAACACATACACTGGGCCGACGGCGTGGTCTGATGTAAGCGTCAGATTGGCAGCCTTCTAAAACACGGTTTCTAGAAAACCGTGATTTTATCAGGTCATTATGATGATTGTAAGGGTGTTGTCTATGTATTAATGTAGATGGTGTGCGCTGATGTGGCTTAGCCTCCGGTGGTTTACCGCAGGTTGTCGTGGAGGCGCATGTGCCCTAATAGGCCCATACGGTGTGTAAATGTGCGGGAGCAGTGAGTACAGTGGAGTCGGCGATCTCTGCTGTGTGTTGGTGCTCCAGGCACTGGTTCACCAGTCTCTGTACGATGGATTCACAAGTGACCGACCAGGCCGATGCGTGAGTGGAAGGTGCGGGCGCAGTGTGGGCAGGAGAAATCGGTAGAGGCTGGGGGACGTCATTCATGGTAGTGGGGGTAGCAGTGGCGGTAAGAATGGCAGGAGCGGAGGGTGTGCATGGTGTATCGGTGTTGTCGGCATTGCGGTGAATAAAGCTGTCATGGATGCGCATGTGACCGAATAGGCCCATGCGATGAGTGATTGCGCGAGGACAGTGGAGGCGACGATCACTGCTGGGTGTTGTTGCTCCAGGCACTGGTTTACCAGTCTCTGTACGATGGATTCGCGAGTGACTGACCAGGCCGATGTGGGAGGTGAATGTAAGATCACATTGAGGACAGTTTAGGAGAGAGTCCCCATCGCTGCTGGTGGTGGTGGTGGTAGTGAAGGCGAAGGCGGTGGTGGGTGCGGTGGTGCGGGTAACAGGCGATGAGTATTGGGATGTGGTCTCTATGATGGTGGAAGTAATGGAATTGATCCCAGGAGTGAGGGAGTGGGAGTCAGAAGGAGGGTTGGCAGAATTTGACGTAGAAATTGGAATTGTCGGATTGTTGGTGCATTGCATCCTAAGATGTCCAACCAGGCCGATTCGCGCGCTAAAAATGCGTTGACAGCGTGGGCATGTTGGCAGGGCCTGGGCATCGACGGAATTGGTCCGGGGCGCTGGTGACTTTCGTGCCGCTCTTTTGGCCTTGGTGGCGGCGATCCGGTTGGCCTCATAGATTGCTGAAACAGTCTTCACGGATCTTTTCCATGCCGGTCTATCCTGGGCGAGGTCCTCCCAGGTCACCGAGTTGCTTTGCAGTTGCTTCAGCGATTTCTTCAAAGTGTCCTGGTAGCGTCTTTTTTGACGTCCATGTCGGCGAGCACCCGTAGCTACATCTCCGTTGAAAAGTCATTTAGGTAGCCGCTCGTCGTCCATTCTTACCAGGTGGCCGCTCCATCGCAGTTGCACTTGCGTCAGCATGGCGTGGATGCTGAGGATTCCGGTCCACTCCAGGACTTCCGTGTCCGGGATCCTGTCTTGCCATCTCAGCTTCAGTATTCTCTGGAGGCAGCTTAGATGAAAGTGATTCAGCTTCCAGGTTTGGTTCGAGTAGAGGGTCCAGGTCTCCGCTCCATAAAGGAGTGTCGTCAAGACGGTGGCCTTGTACATATTCAGTTTGGTGTTCAGGTGAATACCGTGGCAATTCCACACGGAGGCCTGCAGCCGGCTGAATGCCTGACTGGCTTTGGAGATCCGTTGGGCAACCTCGTCATCGATTCTCGTGTTGCGCGACATCGTGCTTCCTAGATAAGCGAAGGTTTTCACGTTTTTGAGTTGAGCACCGTTAACATTGATTTGGGGAACATTGTCTTCCGCGCTGGGTTGGAGCTGGTGCATGACAACCGTTTTGGCTGTACTAATCGTTAATCAAAAATCAGCGCAGCCTGCGGCAAAGAGGTCCATACTCCTTTGCATGTCCTCCTCCGTCACGGTGTTAAGGGCGCAGTCGTCTGCGAAGATCAAGTCATGGACTGTAGTCGTAGACACACGCGTTGAAGCCTGCATACGCCGACTGTTGAGAAGGTGACCGTCAGTTCTGTAGGCGATGCCGATACCAGGCTGTTCATCACGGTAGGCGTCCATCAGCATAGCCGATAACATGAGACTGAACAGGGTGGGAGCCAATACGCAACCCTGCTTCACTCCGTTGGTCACTGCGAATGCTTCGGATACCGTCTCGTTGTCAGTGACGCGCGCCGTCATCCCGTCATGAAGCTGACGCACCATGTGCGTGAACCGCTCAGGACAGCCGAATTTCTGCATGACTTTCCACAGTCCGTTGCGATTCACCGTGTCAAAGGCTTTCGTCAGATCCACGAAGGTAGTGTACAGGTGAGTTCGCATCTCCTTGCACTTCTCTTGTAACTGGCGGGCAGCAAAGATCATATCGGTTGTCCCGCGGTGTCGGCGGAAGCCACATTGGCTTTCCGGGAGCAGGCCCTGCTCTAGGTGACCGTTCAGACGATTGAGAAGGATACGGGCGAAGATCTGCCCGGCGATGTTGAGCAACGATATGCCTCTGTGATTATCACAGAGTTGCCGGTTCCCCTTCCGTTTGTAGATATGGACGATCGTCGCGTCTTTGAAATCCTGAGGAACTTGTCCTTGGCGCCACATCTCCTGGAATAGAGTTGTGAGTTCTGCCATCAGCCGGGGCCCACCGTGATTGTAGACTTCCGGTGGGATTGCGTCGGATCCCGGTGCTTTACCGCTGGAAATCTGCGGCACGGCCCGGATGGTTTCTGGTAGGGAGGGCGGCAGATCCAGGTCATTGTTCATGTCCACTTGAGGGAGCCGGTCAATGGCCGCATCGGAGATGGCTGATGAGCAATTAAGGACACTGCTGAAGTGCTCGGCCCAGCGCTTCAGAATTTGCGATTTCTCTGTCAGCAGTGTTGTGCCGTCAGAGCTGAGCAGTGGTGCGGTCCCCTTGATACACGGACCGTAGATGGCCTTGATGGCTTTGAAAAAGTTTTTCATTTCATTCCGGTCCGCATATACTTGGATTTCCTCAGCCTTTCGGATCATCCAGGCATCCTGCATCTCTCGCAGCCGTTGCTGTACAATGCGCCGGCATCTCAAGAAGGCTGCTTTAGTGGCGTCAGTCCTAAGGTCCATGTGAGCTTTGTGTAGTCCATTCTTCTCCGCAAGTAAGTTGCTGATGGCGGCGTCATTGTCGTCAAACCAGTCCTTGTTTTGAGGCGTGCGCGTCCGAGGACTACGAGGGCGGTGGACTGGATGACATTTCGCAATTGACACCATCGTGTCTCCACGGTAGCGTTATTATCTGGAGCATGCAGGTCCTCCAGTTTCTCGGTTATTTGGTTGCTAAAATCAAAACACTGAGCAGGCAAATTTAACAAAAGAGTATTTAACTTACCTGGTGGCCACTTACCTCGGGGCCTTCATCGGGGTTGCAGTCGAAGCCTTATCTGGGAGATGACGAGGCAGTGATCTGTCCAACCATCGGCATCACGGATCGCCTTGGTTACCAGCACGTCCTGTCGATCTCGCCTCCAAACGAGAACATAGTCCAGCAGGTGCCAGCGCCGCGACCGAGGGTTCATCCACATGGCCTTCTGCCGCGTCGGAAGGCGGAAGAAGGTGTTTGTCAGCAGGAGACAGTGTTCCGCACACGTGCGCAGAAGAAGCAGGCCGTTATCGTTACAGCTACCGAGACCGTGGAGACCCAGCACTCCCTGCCAGGCAGCGTGGTCCGCCCCTACGCGGGTATTAAAGTCACCAAGGACAATTAACTTGTCCTCTTTCGGCACAGTAGCCAGCAGGGCATGTAGGTCCTCGTATAATTTGTCATTCGCCACATCAGAACTCGTCATTGGGTGAGCGTAGGCGCTGATGATGGTGGCCAACTGGTCTCTCCGAAGAGGCAGGCGGAGGCTAATCAGGCGATCATTGATACTCTGCGGCAGATAGTGCAGATGTCCCGAGATGTCATTTCGGATGGCAAAGGCCACACCAGCGTCGCGTCGCTCTGCCTTTGGATGGCCGCTCCAGAAGAAGGTGTAGCCGGCACCCACCTCCTCAAGCTGACCCTGCTCAGAGAATCGGGTCTCGCTCAGGGCAGCAATGTCCATCTTGTAGCGCACCAGTTCCTGAGCGACTAGCGTTGTCCTCCGTTCCGACCGGTTGCTCCTAGGATTGTCTAAAATGGAACGAACATTCCGGGCTGCTAGTGTGAGTGGGCTCGCCCGAGCAGCCTGGAGGGTATGGCGAGTGGGATTGGGACGGGGGTATTTTTGTTTGTATGAGTGTTACGACCGCGTATTTTGCGATCTGCAAGCCGCGGCCGGCTGCAGAAGACGTGATAACCAGCAGTTGTTTAGGGCACCTTATCTAACCCCTTCCTCCGTGAGGAAGCACGCAGTGCTGTCCCTAAATAGGGCTGCTCGGACATCCCAGACGGCTGCTGAACTCCACTCTGGGTCACGGTTTTGTTTTAGTGGGACAACGACCCGAGTTCGCCTGAGGCACCTACGGGGTTGCTGTCACCCCCACCATAGGAGTTTTTGAGAGAGGGGAGGTGGGAAGTTCGTGAGTCCGACATACCGGGTGTGGAGGCACACACAGCTCCGTAGACCCTCACCTGGTTTAGCCCGCCGGTCGTGACGGTTGCCCGGGGTGTGGCCGCTGAGAAGAACCCAACTCGAGGAGCCACAGGTGAGAGTTGGGTACCAGTTAGAGCCGGCCACAGGAGCATTCACCACCCTGTACGAGACAAATGGAGCGACCAAATGCTATCTGTGTGGTGCTACCCCTAACTAGTACCCCTACACCCCGTGCGCTTACGTGACAGTAATCGACGTGCATATTGGCCAACTCCGTAACTGCACACCAACGCTCAACATAAGCTCATTGGCTGAGTAAATGCAGCGTGTGAATAACCGAATTTGTGCTTCCACCTGTGTCAATCTTGACGCTATTTGATTATGGCTGTTCCATTTGTCCGCATCCAGAACCCTACAAGGTCACCTCCAGACCTGTGACACTAGTCTTTGATTGGTGAATTACCCCTTTAATTTTCACTTGTTATATTGCCATTGACAAGTCTGAAAATGGTCTGAGTTGATTTACGTGAATCATCTTGTCAGGTACACTCTTTTTATGCGCAATCACTGATAATTAATTGAAATATTTAAGTGTGCGGTGGTTTTGTCATTTGAAGTCTTTCATCGGATGAAACTAGGTATTCTATCTGAATGAACCAATATGCTGCAGCGTACGAGCATTCGAAATATTTGACATGAATTATTAGGCTGTGCCCTAACACTGTTTGCTCCGGTGGAAATTGGTAATAGCGCACAAAAAATATTGACTTTTTTGTAATTTAACTGAAAAAAATCAACAACTTTCGCATATCCAAATTGTAAATACGTTAACGATCAGTAAAATTCAATGAAAAAACAAATGAACAGTTTTTTTTACTATCGCATAGAAGCCGTTTTACTGAATAGGCATTATGTTTTCTTTGGCTTTATCTTAGACAAGAAGCCCAAACCAGACCTGATCGTTTCCATTTCACATATTTATTGGTTCTATGGATGTGATATGGAAATGAATGTGAATGTCTGATTGGGGGAAAGTTACTGTACCCCAGCGTAGGCGGTTGTTCTGGATGGTTATGATCCTACTTCCATGAGTTTCAGCTGGGAATATGCATTTTCCTCATACTCGAGAGTGCTCTTGCTTTACTATTTACCGGAGGGGTCTGAAAAGTGGATGTGTGTGACACCGAAGTGGTTTAGAGGGATACATACTATGCTGATGGACCCTACTAGATGGGCGTAGACCAAAACCTTGCCGATGCCAGACTTATGCGCAACGCAGGTTGTGTTGCCTGCAGTATACGAACTCGGACACCATGGTCAGCCCAATGTGCGTTTTGTGTGGAGTGGCTGACTGGCGGACTGAGAGTCAGGCTGCAATGGCTCCTTATTAATGTGGCCTTTATGACACTCCCACTCCATGGGATCCGAGCCAGGTATGGTGGTATACCCAGGGGCGGCTGCGACCGCACTAGCCACCTGCGCTTTCTCCCATCTCCGGTCTTCTTGACTCCGTCTTGACACCGGGCTCAGCTGAAGGAGGAGAAGAGAGTGCGGTAGCTGCAGCGCAAGGCTACTATCACTTTAAACTAAATCACGCGCAAGTCACCGTCCCTGCACCACCTGGTGTGGAGCATATAGTGGACATCGTCAGACTACGACGGTCGAACTGTCGTCATACAAATCACCAACGGTATTCTGCAAGGTTCCTTGAGGCACCAATCAGGATCAAAAAGCATCTCATTGACATCCTCAACCCTCACTGGGCCGTAAATGGGTCAGGCTTTTTCAGAACTGTTACCATAGGATTACTCTCGGGCTTCGTTTAAATTGTAGGTGCAATAAACAGGTGGTCAACATTAGACATTCGAGAAAAGACTGCCAGAAAGGCGTTTTCGATTAGGAAGGTTTAGCTAGGGGGGATTTTCACATTTAGTCACTTGCAGCATAATGCCAAGATATTTCAGACAAAACATGATGCTGACTTTTAGATGCACGTATTTTCCGCTTCCTAAAAAAGAACACTCAATAAGAACAATTACGTAAGATGTATGACTGTCTCAACTGATTTTCAATGCCCTTAAACATTTAAGTATATTTTATAGTAAACATAAATATAAAATTATTTATTGTAATAGTGTGGTAGTTTATGAAATCTTCTTTAAAGTTCCGACTTAAAGTAAGCACATATTAAGGTTTTAAAAACGGTTTCCATGCCCTGAATAATTTTCAACTTGATCTACCTTTGTATTACCTTTAGGTTTTTCAGCCAACAAGCTGTAGGTCTTCTGTTTGAGGCTTAGCATATATTCCTATCTGCCATTAAGAAGATACCGTTTAGGGCTCATTGAACTTTGCAGTTGCTAAGGATTAGATTGTATACTTCATGAGGGGCCTAACAGACAAGATGTACTTTGAATGGATATTGCTCAATCTTAAAACAATCTTATAAAAGGAATCTTCTTTGAGTCTGAAAATTGCCGGACATCATTGCCTAACAAGAGCAATGATATTACTAAGCAGTTTTTCGATAAAATATAATTAAATTTATAAGAGCATTGAACGTAGATAGAAAAATGCATACTAATTAAGTAGTTGCTTTTTAGCAAATAAAAGTTTTACAGGGGGCCGATAAAAAGTGTTTCCAAAAGCCGGCATCCTGGCCTACCTGCTGCAAAATATTTCAGAATTTTGCGGCTCGCGCAGGGCCACCCAGAGTTAAAAATATACCTATTTTCCCCTGATACTCACATCAAGCATATATTTATGCAAAAATATATAAAAAGCAGGAGAGATAAGAAGAAAACGTACACCCAGGTTAATGTAGACCACCATAACGGAGCCAGCGATGGACGAAATCCGTTCACCATGATAGCGAACAGCTCCGAGTTAGTCATTTGGGGCAAAAATGGTTTCAGTAGGAGAGGCGCTTCATTCTACAATGAGCGAAATTGCAGTATAAAGTTGATCTAATGGAAAATAACTTAAGCTAACAGGATTATATAATCATGGAAATGAAGTATTTGGAGAAGAAAATCCAAAGAGTTTCAACTGAAAAATTTCCCCTTAAACTCTGCCCGCTGATAAATTCGAACCCCTGCAAAATGCCAAGCCAAGCCGTAAATGAGCTTGAATTCAATGGACCACAATTTTATAGACAAGGAAAAGGTTCTCTTTCCACCATATAAAGTTTTTAATTGAGACCTTTAAGACCCTAAAATGTCCATTCATAAAGCATCGTACAATAGGTTCCCCTAACTCCTGAAATCTCATGGAATTCACAAGAGAGGGCCTGTTACGCAAAATTAGCCCACACTGCATCACCCAGAGCTTTACGACAATAAAGAAGCAACCGTCCTTAAGAAGAAGGCATATTGCTGTTTACAGCTTAATATTGTTTTATGTAGAAATAATCATTGGTTAAGAAAAGCAGCAAATTCCGAAACCATGAAAAATTGGTGTAACTAAATAAACGAAAATTACAACTGTCCATGCTAAATACGAGTAAATAAAGTAGCAAAAGTAAATTAGAACCCTCTGCGAAATGCCTAATCACACACTCCAAGCCAAAAAGGATTTTGCATACTACATTTCCTGTTTTGATGAGTGAGTTTTGTGTGACTGCTAGGTAGACGGTGGTCACGGCACTGTACCTTTCATTTTTCGAGGCTCGAACTACTCCAAAGAGCATGCCTTCGCTGTCAGGTCCGCCGCCACTCAACTGACTTCGGATCGGTAGCGATCGTCACTGAACCGTATCATCTCTCGATCGGAGCGGTACGCACCACTTGATATCCTCATTAACCGAATTTCCAAAATGCGCTTTCATTTCGAAAACATTACGTAAGGAGGCTTATAAAAGTAATAATCATGCCACATAATCCCGAGATATCTCGGACATTTCGTACTGACGGCTTCTTTCGAACTGCCGGCAAAAACTCCACTCCGTAAAAAGGTGACTCCTGCAGGGTTCAAAATGCTGCACATTTTGTCTCACCTCACGTTGGGAGGCCCTGTGAAAATCGTTGGAAAAAAATCAGTGCCATTTTGCCTTATGGCTGGCGGTCTACAGCCCACATCAGATGTTGCCTAGTGTAGAGTCATGAAGAAGTCTTTGTCGGTATGAGTACCTAGAGGAGATATGCTATTCACGTAATGTTAACCGCAATTCCAAAATGTGCTTTCGATTAGACTAAAGTACTTAGTACTTAGTAATTATTCTGCAGCCTAACCCCAAAGTATTTCAGTCAAGTCAAAATGAGAGCATTTGACCAAATTTTTTTCCGGCCGCTTTCAAAAATGTCACTCTGTTAACAATTATTATTTAAGTGCTATGCATTTTTCGGATTTACTTTCATTGCCCTTACAAATTCAATTGTATTTTGCAGAAGAAATACACAAAATGTCCTTAAATGGACTCATTTGATGGCAAAATGTTTCGTTTTTAAATGTGTACTTGAAGCTAGTGTGCGATTCGCGTGTAAAATCTTCAATCCCAAAATAATTTCGAATTTGAACTGCTGTGCCATTTGCATTCAGTGTTTCTAAACTACAAGCTGTATAACTTCGGTCTAAGGAAAGTCATACCTTTCGCTACGCTATCAAAAAGATGTCCAAAAGCGAGAGTACAAGGACGCATTTGTTGTGTATGGTGTAGACAAACCATGGCTGAATTGATTAAAGCTACGAAAATCAACGGAGAAAACATGCTACTTAAGCAGTCATTTTTCCAAAGTGTAGTTTGGCAGGCGACTGGAAGGCAGCTCACTCAAAATCCGGCTTCCTGGCGTGATTGAAATATCTTCCGATTACAGCAGAAATCTCACGAAATCTTACCCGAGATACTTAAATGGGTTTTCGACTTGATTTCAGTCACAGTAGGATGCTGGTTTCTGAATGAGTCTCTTTCCAGCTGTCTGACAGAACGTTACTCTGTAAAAAGGACTACTTAGCTAGTGTGATTATTTCTCTTTCATTTTCGTTGCCTTCATAAATTTAAGTATCTTTTGCCGAAAATTCACACGCAAATATCCTTTCCTGTACTTATTTCTGGCAAATTACGTCTTCTTTCGAATTTTATAAATGAAAAAAGGGTATCTTTCAGCCATAGAACGTTTTAATTATGAGCTTTTCAAGACCTTAAAATGTAAATTCATAAAGCATCGTATCTGTCTCTGTATAACGTATACAACTCGGTCCAGATCCTTTACAAATCTTATGAGTACTATGTAACTTCTTTGCAGTAGGTTATAAATCTGTGTGATTTTCCTTGGGAAGAATGGAGCCAGCACGTAGATGGAAACTCTAACTGTAAGTGTAACAGCAAGTGGCGTTCAAAATTCAATAAAAGAAGTGGGTCAAACGAATTATTTAAATCTGCAAAAATCCTCTACTAATTAATTGTGCCTGGTAGTCATCTGGTGGATTCTAGATTGATTGCTTAGGAAATCCTGCATGGGCAGTCAGCTTGCTGTATCAGAATTGGTGGATCCCATACGTTTCAGTACGCTGGGCGGGTAACTTGACCCAAGTGTGATTAAACTCACGGCTCCCGGTGGGGCCTCGTAGCTCGGTTGGCTAGAAAGTTGGCTGTACTAAAGCCTTCTGTATGCTGGTTTGGGTTCAAATCCCACCGAGGCCTCCGAGTTTTTCACAAGTGGGTCAAAGGAATTATTTAAATCTACCAAAATCCTCTACTAAAAGAAGTTTTTTAAAACAAAAAGATACCCCTTATCTGGGTATACAATCTAAAAAATAACATATTTCGCTTCGAAACGAAAAAAGAGGGATTATTTTCCTGCGTATTTTCTACAAAATATATTTCAGTTCATGAGGTCATCAAAAATAAACAAGAAAATACGTATGATTTCAATAGTTATTTCTTGCAGAGTGTATTTTATGCAGGCAGTCAGAAAGACTCTCATTCAAAAGCCAGCCCTCTGAAATGACGGGAATACCTGGCGATTATGCCCTGGGAAAATTAATCTTAAAACTCTACTCAAGTAATCCACTTAAAACGAAAGCACATCTACTAGGGTTTTGACGCACCTCAGACGCCTCAGACATGATCTCATACCGTCAGCTCACACCCTGCGGTCGGCCGTTGTAATGGAATAAATACCACAGTCTGATGTCTTTCGGCCTGATGATTACGGGAGTCAAAGGACCCCCAGTTCCTTAGCCACTAAAATCCCACAGTAAGTTCCTACAGGCTGTTAAAAATACAAAACCAGTGCCAGATTTGCAAATTCGTGGTTCAGAGACATTTGACTTTGTTAAGTGGCTATAAGAGCGTCTGAGCTATCTAACGTTGGGCGAAAGTGCAATGGGAAACCCAGGCCTTACCTCCTGGTGGCTGAACCAAACGCGGACGAGTTTGTATAGCGTCATTTCAGGTCCCCTACGTAAGATCTGAGCATTTCTTATAGTAGCCTGGTAGATTCAGCGACGAACCTACATCAAGGGAACCGCACCGCCGCTCAGCTCTGACGGCACAACACTTCTGACAGAGAAATCTCTAATTCTAAAGCACTGGGCCGAGCACTTCAGAAGTGTCCTTAATTGCTCAACAACGATCTCCGATGCTGCCATTGACCGGCTCCCTCAAGTGGACACGAACAATGACCTTGCCGCCCACCCTACCAGAAACCATCCGGATCAAGCAACAGATTTCCAAAGGTAAAGCATCGGGATCTGACGCAATCCCATCGGAAGTCTATAAGCACGGCGGGCTCCGGCTGATGGCAAAACTCTCAACTCTATTCCAGGAGATGTTGTGCCAAGAATAAGTTCCTCAGGATTTCAAAGACGTGACCATCGTCCATCCTTACAAACGGAGGGAGAACCGGCAACTCTGTGATAATCACAGAGGCATCTCGTTGCTCAACATCGCCGGGAAGATCTTCGCCCGTATCCTTCTCAATCGTCTGAACGGTCACCTAGAGAAGGGCGTGTTCCCGGAAAGCCAATGTGGCGTCCGCCGACACCGCTGAACAACCGATATGATCTTTGCCACCCGCCAGCTACAAGAGAAGTGCCAGGAGATGCGAACTCACCTTTACACTACCTTCGTGGATCTGATGAAAGCCTTTGACACGGCGAATCGCAACGGAATGTAGAAAGTCATGCAGAAATTCGGCTGTCCTGAGTGGTTCACGCACATGGTGCGTCAGCTTCATGACGGGATGACGGCGCGCGTCACTAACAACTGCACGGTATCCGAAAGCATTCGCAGTGACCAACGGAGTGAAGCAGGGCTGTGTATTGGCTCCCACCCTGTTCAATCTCATGTTTCCTGCTATGCTGATGGATGCCTACCGTGATGAGCAGCGTGGGATCGGCATTGCCCACAGAAATGATGGGCACCTTCTCAACAATCAGCGTATGCAGGCACCAACGTGCGTTTCTATGACTACAGTCTTTAACTTGCTCTTCGCGGACGACTGCGCCCTTAACACCGTAACGGAGGAGGACATGCAAAGGAGCATCGATCTCTTCGCTGCACATTGTGCTGATTTTGGACTAACAAGCAATGCAGCCAAAACGGTTATCAGGCGCCAGCTGCCACCAAGCGCAGAATAAAATGCTTCCCAAATCAATGTTAACGGCGTTAAAAGCAAAAATGTGAAAACAATTTCATATTTAGGAAGCATGTTGTCACGCAACACGAGAATCGCTGACGAGGTTGCTCAACGGATCTCCAAAGCCAGCCAAGCCTTCGGCCGGTTGGAGGCTCAATGTGGAATCACCATGGTATTAACATGAACACTTAACTGAAGATGTACAAGGCCGTCGTCTTGCCGACACTCCTTTACGGAGCGGAGACCTGGAATCTGTAATCAAACCAAGCCTGGAAGCTGAATCACTTTCATCTAAGCTGCCTCCGAAGAATACTGAAGCTGAGATGGCAAGACAGGATCCCGGACACGGAAGTCCTGGAGTGGACCGGAATCCTCAGCATCCACGCCATGCTGACGCAAGTGCAACTGCGATGGAGCGGCCACCTGGTAAGAATGGACGACGAGCGGCTACCTAAATGACTTTTCAACGGAGATGTAGCTACGGGTGCTCGCCGACATGGACGTCAAAAAAGACGCTACCAGGACACTTTGAAGACACCAGGCTCAGGTGGGGGAGGAGGAGAGAGAGTGCGGTAGCTGCAGCGCAAGGCTACTATCACTTAAAACTAATTCACGCGCAAGTCACCGTCCCTGCACCACCTGGTGTGGAGCATACGGTGGACCTCGTCAAAATCAACGGTCGAACTGCCGTGTGAAATCCTGGTGCTTGTGTTTGGGGGGCCAGGTCGAGTACGTTGTACACGTAGACGAGGTCACCAGCAGCTGCGCCCACTCCCGCATCAGGCAACTGACCGGCTCGGACAGCGGTCTGATGGTGGGGGTGGGGGAGAGAGTGAGGTCAACGGCTCAGCGCATTTTCATCACTATAAACAATCTGACGCGCTTGAAACTATCCCGGTGTGCTAAAGCCGTGGCTTGGAATGTGGCCAACTAACGGGATACCTAGGACCATGTGGTCAGCCCAATGTGTGTTTTGTGTGGAGTGGCTGACTGGCGGACTGAGAGTCAGGCTGCAATGGCTCCTTATTAATGTGGCGCTTATAGCACTCCAACTCCGTGGGATCCCGAGCCAGGTGTGGTGGCATGCTCAGGGGCGGCTCCGGTCGTGACAGCCACCTGCGCCCTTTCCCGCCTCCGGTCGTCTTGACTCTGTCATTACACCGGGCTCAGGTTGGGGAGGAGGAGAGAGTGCGGTAGATGCAGCGCAAGTCTACTATCAGTTTAAACTAAATCACGCGCAAGTCACCGTGCCTGCACCACCCTGCTGTGGAACTTACGGTGGACATCGTCGGACTACGACGGTAGAACTGTCGTGTGTGTGTGTGTATGTGTGGCATACGCAGATGTGATGTTTGGTTTTGTCAGCCACTCCGCCCATCTCCGATCGCATTGAATTTATTCTAGCAATGGAGGAAAGGCGGCGAGAGAGGGCGAGAGAGAGATAGCGAGCGGCTGGTACTGTGCCAGTATGCTTCATTATAAACTAATGAAGGCTCAAGTCACCAGTGCTTCTTCTGTCGATCTCGTTGCTTGGGATGGTTGAACTACTTAACTACTCGAACGCCAACAAGATAAGGCGACATGCTGTTTCAAGACGTACTTTGCACTGAAAGATACCGTCGTGCACGAGTGTAACTGCCGAAGCATTTCACCAAATCTCTAAAAGTGATTTTGTACAGTCTATACGCCTGTATTAGCTCCAGCATCAAATGAGCTTTCCCCAAAGTTTTGAATTCCACTTTCCTGGACATCCAGTTCAGAGTGGGAAAGGAGATGAACAACCAACGACTATTAACGTCTAGCGACAGAACAATAAAAATTCTAACTGTCGCTTGCATGCATCTACAGTGTTTCCGGGGCAGTTCTGGGTACCCTATGACTGCTGGTTATCGGCGTCACCCACAGACTGGAGCCCAAGATCTGGCTCCTGCGACGTGGAACGGTTAACGTCATCTGTAACCTTTACAGAGTTGACCACAGAGGCTGGCAAACGACTCGAGTCAATCGAAAGAGAACACACCATGGCAACTATGGGACGGACCTGGTGTCCGGGACACCACACAACTTCAGGGGAAGTCTTTGTTTTCCAGGAAACAGAAATCCTGTGCCGAGAGAGTAGGCACAAAGCTGAGGAAGCAGTGGACGTCTGGCGCAGCTCCTGTCCACCATCGTACGGCCTTTCCTGTGGCCTACCGAGCTCAGAAGCAGCTAAACGAACGATGTAGCAGACAGGAACATTAGCGCTAAAAGTGAGCATGGGAACGGAAATGTAGGTTGGACAACATTTGATAAGTGGCAAGCTTTTGCCACCACCAATAATGGGTTAGCAATCTCTGCCCGGGCAGACGAGGTTGATCACGATCAAATGGCGTGAATGGGATTTGTAGCTGCGGCGTGGTACCCAAAACTCAGATGGGGACTTACAAGGCCCGAGCACCGGCCCCGGAAAATCAGCATGCCAGGTGCGAAGTTAGATCTGCTTCACTGTGGAGACCGCAGAGATGATTCTGTTACCACCACTAACTACTGCTAGGCGCAGTCTTATGATGAAAAATCCCGTCTTTGAAACGTGAGGACACTGCAATCGTGGTTCCAAAGCTTACCATTTTGCGTTAGGTGACGCAATGTGCAAAATGTGCTCAAAAGCATGAACCACAGCTTATAAATCAGACACACGTGCAAATGAATAGAACAAAACAGCAAATTAAAAAAGAATGGCATTTTCGTAGATAGAACAACACAATAAATATTTGAAATAATATTAGACTGAGCAGATATAATAGTTCTTTAACAAATTGTCGATCCTGAAAGTGTTTTGTGTTCCTCTAGCATGGTTATTGGTTACGAAGGACGTTTACCACTGATAGATAGGGTCCTTTCTATAGGTAAGCGGAATTAGCCATACCAAGGAAGATGTCACTGAAATTCTCAGATTTATTAAGGGGAAAACAAAAAATGTATGTAGTAAAAAATTCGAATCTCTGTAGGGTCTAAGCACTCTCAGAATACGCCCTGCTTCTCTCGCATTTATAACTGTTCAAACGTCTCATTATTGCCTAGTGGAAAAAATGCTTAGTTAATAAACGTTTCTAAAATTTAGCAAGAAATTTCATAGAAAAAAAAGTTAAATTTGAAGTCTATATTGCGAAATAACTAAAGGCATCTAAGAAGAAAAAATCAAATCCATGAACTTGATAATTCAGCCGTTTTCAAGCAAAAATAGCTGTTTGTTAGCACGTCTGTTTTAACCTTATCTTACTTTTATTTCTCAGACTTACGGCTTAGTGCTGTCTGATGTTGATACCGGAACTCTTATCTTCATTGAGACTGCAGTCTGAAGAAGCTACTACAAGCCGCCTGTGGTATCAAGTTATATTAAATATTCGTTAGCAAGTAGTATCAATACCCTGACGCAGAGTGCATTAAGGGGGGTCTAAAATTTCCACAGCACGACACAGAAAAATAAGGAAGGCGGATAAGAACATATTAAACCAGCCATACCCCATCATGGGATCAAAAAACGTACGATTTATAATCGGTTCAGGCTAATTCTTTTTGGATTTAATGCTCCGCTAGTTGGAGCATTTGGTTGGACCCATAAAATATGCAGGACCACTTGGAACTGTCGTTCCGACTGCTGGAGAGAATAGAACCGTTTAAATTTTCGTTGGCCTGCTCCTTAATCGTCCAGCTGGTTCAAATGAGCGGTCGTGTAGTTGCAGGGACACTGTGTAATTACTGATGATGGAAAAAATCCATGGATAGGCATTGGAGTTCCCTTTCGTCTCTAGCGGCAAGACCCCTCGATTATTACATGATCGATTAACATGATCGATTAACATGATTGATTTACATGATCGATTGATTTACATGTTCGATTTACATGTTTTATTTACATGTTCGATTTACATTATCAATTTACATGATCGATTTACATGATCGTTTACGAGAGTTGTAGCGTGGCGTCACGAGGCATAATTGAAAGCGTAAATGGGTAGATGCCACTCCGTGTGCTTTCAAATCTCTTAATTCCTCAAATTAATTTAGCCTACTGGTAGGAGTATGATGTTGTTTCACTCTGACTTGAGACTAAAGCTGGGGCCATGTCTTGTTCTGTGCCGAACGGAGGGTTAGTTATTGGTGCGTTATTGCCCCTGACTCTTGAATCTGTCATGAGTTAAATTTTGTGCATGGTTTACAATAATGACTGTAACGGTTGGTTGGCTGATTTTTGGCGGGCAAGAAAAAACCTCTTAACTAGTTTCCGTTTCGTCTCCCCCTGGAGACCGACCGGTCATCCGGACATCCCTACGGAAGCAACTGCAAGCCAATCCTCCATCTTCTAACCTATTCTCCCTCATTAAATAATACTTGTTAGCGTTTTCCAATTACGGTATCGTTAATCGTTATATTTATATCACTACTCTCAATAAACGTTCATCATCGCATTCCATCTTCTTACGTCGGAAGTACTTAGACCGAACAGGATACTAATCAGTCCCTTTCAGAAAATCTACCCACCAAGGATCTAGTTGTAGATTCATCAGACGCAAGACATAACAATGACAACAGTGGTACTAGCTACAAGCACAGATGAGATTTTAAACTGGGGTATCGACCAGAAAGCACAGAGGAAACACTGGTTAACCGAACCCCTCGCAGCTGAATTATGCAGTGGCAGAATAACGGTGCAACACATGTCTGGACCTTTAGGTAGTATGGTCTATTATCTTACCTATGCGAATTCATTTGGCAGCCTTTTGAAGTTTATGAACGTTACTTACTATTCCTGCTGTAGCTAATGGCTTTTGGTTTAACCATATATGTATATATATATATATATATATATATATATATATATATATATATATATATATATATATATATTTACTTTCCGACTGAGCCTAAAAAGTTGCGTTTTGCTTTATTTATTCCGAGTTAACTATTAATTTCTGAAAAAAACTTAAAAAAGCTCAAACGACGTTAATTTTTTAACGCATCTTCAGCCAAGATTGTTATGCATCGAATGGGTTTGTGGAAGCTGACTCCAAGTGACCTACCATTGACAGAAAAATGTTCGCAATCGCATTGACCGACTCCGGTCCTGTGGTTCCCATGACCTTGTGAATAAATCCGGAGGGCTTGATGATGCAGATGCGAAGAACGCCAAGGTGGTGCAGAACTGCCACCAGTGACGAGAAGAAGACAATCACAGGAAGGACCTTTTAGCACAGAAGTTCGTTAAATAAGTACTGAAACCGGAGCTATGCCACTTGCCAAGTGTGGCAACAAAATAAATGCTTAGGACTTAGTAGAATGTCTTCTTGGGTCAGAGTAGACTGCATTCGAAGGCCTAACTCCAATTTGATGGCGGTATCGACCAGAATGCACAGAGGAAACACTGGTTAACCGAACCCCTCGCAGCTGAATTATGCAGTGGCAGAATAACGGTGCAACACATGTCTGGACCTTTAGGTAGTATGGTCTATTATCTTACCTATGCGAATTCGTTTGGCAGCCCTTTTGAAGTTTATGAACGTTACTTACTATTCCCGCTGTAGCTAATGGCCACTTGCCAAGTGTAGCCACAAAATAAATGCTTAGGACTTAGTAGAATGTCTTCTTGGGTCAGAGTAGACTGCATTCGAAGGCCTAACTCCAATTTGATGGCGCGAAAGCGAGATGCCTGTGGTGCCCTCCTACTGCCTCCTGGAGAGTCCATATTCCCGTGTCGAAGCGAATTTGGTACTCGCTCTCTATATCAGATATCGATTTTTGCGGCTTTATTCTATCCTGGATTTTACAAGTAAACCTATCTTAATATACAGTTAATGTGCTACCACATTAAATACTAACAATAATTCGGCAATGTGTTTTCGTTTCGAAAAGATTGCTTAAGCAGAGTCACAGCAGGATTCCAACATTCGAAGGAGATTGTTTTCAACTGCCTTCACAAACTACACTTTATAAAAATGACTATATAAGTACTATGCACTTTTTCTAATGAATTTCGAATTTCTCGAAAACATGCCTTAAAATAAAATTCCTTGTGGTCTCTTTGTAACAGAATATGTACTCTTCAAATTTAATTGTTTACGAAAGAAAATCTTTCAGTTTTAATATAGTTTCTAAAGTCCTGCATAATTTTTTTAACTCGACCTGCTGTTACCTTTGAAGTAAGGGTTTTTAAACTACACATTTAATAGTTTCAGCATAAATATGATCATATATTTATATATGTCACACAAGTCTGCAGTAGGCGTGGACCAGGTTGTATATTTTATAAACCGCATTTATAAATGAAGAAATATAAAAGTTTATGAATGAAAATTTCACGAGCTTTAACAATCTCATAATGGGAAACGGTAAGCATGCCTTGTCTGGCCGCCTAGACAGCTCACGGGAATAGAAACCGTTCCGCCCGCTTAAAATATGAGGCATTACGGTACATTTTAGGAAGCGTAAATATACCCGTATCTTAACGCTATCACTAATCCTAACATAAAACTAAACTGCTACCTTAATCTTAGCCCTAGCCCTACCCTAAACCTAAACTCTACTGTTAAAATGATAATACCCTAAACCCTTAGTCCAATCCTGACCCTAACCTCCAACTCTGATCTTAACCTCAAACTTGACCCTTAACCCTAACCCGAAACTTAACCCTAATCATAAACTTGACCCTAACCCTCACCTTAATTTCCTCGGAATTTAGCGCCAACCCACATGCATTGTGGAGAGTTCCTTTTCCCCTTTACTGTTTAGGCGGCCATACAAAGCATCCTTACCGGCGAAAAATTTTGAAACCCTCGAACTATCCTTTTCTAAAGTATTAAATTCGAAAAAGACGCAAGATGCTACCATATGAGAAGGAATATTTTTAGGAATATTTTCGATAAAATATATTCGAATTTAAAAAGGTATAAAAAAATAATTGGACATATGCCTACTGCATACGTACTCAGTTTTTACAGGCTATAGTTTGTGAAATCAGCCTAAAAGACGTGCATTAAAATATCTGGAATTGGCCTTAATGATTATGCACCTAACAACTCCACTTAAGAAATCTTTCTAATCCAAAAGACATTTCAGATTTTTCGCTGGGTCAAAGAGTGCTGCGAAAAATTGGCCTTTTTATTTCTAGGACATGCTTACACAATTGGTTTACCTAGTTCATTTCCTGCATAGGATGCTATTGACAGGTCACCTTTTTTACGTATTACATAAAAATCCTTAATAATATGCGATACGTATATTTGGACGTAGTATATACACGGCGTGTTAACATACATAATTTCAACGAATCTCAGCGCAAATCCAAAAATATTTAAAGGGTTAATGCAGGATAACTGTGCAGGCAATGTTTAAAAGAATGTGAGGGGAGGGGGATCATAAGAGTTGAACATTTAGCAAATAAACAGATAAACATATGGTTTTATTTCGCCGACTTTCTTTTTTCACTGAGGGGGGTTTCTGCAACGAAAACTCACGGTCAAGGAGGAAAACAAAAACAAAAAACGAAAAAAACAAAAACAAACAAAACAAAAAACAAAAACAAAACAAACAGAAGTCGAACTAGTCAGCTGTCCTAGATAATACTCTTAAAAAGGTATTTTCGTAGACTTAATTATTCCGGTGTCCTATCTTCAGTCGCAGGCCAAAAACAAAGCAACCCCTATGTACTCACATGCTAATTACGAAACAATTCTGAAAGGGATTTAGGTGTCACATAAATTACCAACTTTACCACACAAGTTTTGAAAAATCTCGAAAAGTAGGAAACTTACAAAACCTTATTTTAAAACTTTCAACGGAAAATTCTGTTTTTCAGAATACAGAATTTAGATAGTTCGTCTCCGAAAATCCCGCCTTAATGTCAAGTCTATTTTGAGCCCAATATGATAACAGGTGGAACAAAAAAGGGTGAGAATAGGCCCCTAGGAAAACTAATTTGAGTAATAACAGAAAACATTTTACTCAGTTTTCGGTGGCAAAGCTAAATTATAACCACCCTGTCCTGCCCTTAATTCCTGGTTGGTAATTTTATCTCCAGGGTAAACGTCTGCTCAGAAGGGAGAGTAATCTGTGCCTGTCAAATGGAGCCACTTTGAATTGTAATGTCATACGCCATCGCCGAATTCTTGCGCTCACTGAAAATAGGCTGCGAGGCGTTCTTCTCGCCCGCTTTATACCCCTTCACCCATCTCGATAGAAGACGGGCTAGAACTGACATATACTCCACACACATCCTCCTCCTCCTCCTCCTTCATTATTGGCACTTGTTTGGCACTTGAATTCATTGGGTACACGTCTGTCTTTGGTTATAGTCCTAGAAAAAATGTTACTTTCAACAGTGTTTTGCCCATATTAGTTTCTTCGGAAAAAAATGGTTCAGCTGAGGTTTGGCTATCAACCCCGAAAACAGTATAATGGCTTGCTGCTATTGTACGCCACGCCCATTATGCCAGCATAATAGGGACTCATCTCAACTGATACAATACAACAGTTACTCTCAATAGTATAGGAAAAAACGTTGTTTCCTTTGAGATGACAATGCTGAAGTTGACTTTGCTGGTTGTGTTCTCGCCGACATTATGAACAGATAACAATGACCATGGAGTGAAGTTAGACGTCGGTGCATTCATATGATACAATGCGGTCTAAGGGCGGTTTTAGGGAGGAGATGGTTCTATTGTACTCTCTCTGAAAAAGCCACACATACGCCTTTTAGGCCAGAAATACAAACTCACAGTGAAGGCAAAGATGCCCTGTCGAACTAGATCGCCGAAGACGAAATGCGCGCCGCTCAGACCATTTTTCATCAGGTTGGCGACATGGGCTCCAACATATTGAAAGGCTTTATAGCCAAATTTCGTCTGTAAGGTCACTACGGCGAGGCAAAACTGGATGAAGAAGCCCATGAATACAGGTCGCCAGTTGATCTGTTGGACGAAAAAAGAAAGAGCACTGGGAATTTTACCCGCCTGCACGCATGTTAGCATACGCTTTTACTGTCAAAAATACTTGCCGAGTGTCAGGCATGTATGTATTAAAAGTGAAGATGCGAAAGAGACATCACCCCCACCACTCCCAGCGGAAGCGGGTCACGGTAGATAAGAGGAGGGAGCAGGGAGATTTACGTCTAAGAAAAGGACTTCTGTATGGAAATCCGCGAGGTGAGCGCGTATATGCACTGGGTAGCGCTCACAGAAACGACATATCAATCAGTTTGTTACGTATGGCTAGTAGGTAGTGCAGTGCACATTACGAGGAAGTCTGTCATGCTATAACTAACAAACACAAAAGGCCGGCTATTTTCGCTCGAAGTGCGTGGCTATGAGCAGTCAATTGTTCCCCCGCCGCCTGCATGGCGAGGTCGGCGTGTGGAGGCCATTGCGACAGGAGGAGGGAGGGGGGAGGTAGCGTAAGGGGTTAGCGATGTTCGGTGGTCGAGTGCGGGGAGTAAACAGCACTGTCATCAGGGTGTGGGGGCAACGTGGGATCACCACCTGAAGTTGTCGTTGGCCACGGAAGAGAGAGCGCCTGTATTAGCACAGCGCTGGTTTCGCTAGCCGTATCGTCATTGCTTCGGCTGTTGCTAGCATGCACTGGCGTAGACCCTTAGATAAATTCGTTGATGTCCGGTAAACAAACTGAAAGGCTTCGTTGTGATCGACTCGGTGATAAGTATCAACAATATGCGTGGGAATAGAACTCGAGGTCGATCTAGTTTCACTTTTTCCTATCCAGGCAGGTATGTGTTCAGATAACCTCTTTTCCAAGTGCCTCGTTATACGACCAATGTATCCCGCTCCACAGGAGCAAGTGAATGAGTAAATACACATTGATGTGGCTATCAGCGGGAGGAAGTCTGTGCCTCCCACGCATAGGAGAGGAGAATTCGTGAAGAATACCCGTAGGTTACCCCACGGGGAATGTGCTCGTGATCGACATTTTCATACGTCATCTTACTAGTTCGTTTGTTGCAACCCCTACGCAGGGTAGTCTTATGAACGCATCTTTCTTTTCTGCTGCTAAGGTTAACGTTTGAGGCTAAGTCTTAAGGTATTTGTTGTGTTACATGTTGGGTTTAGGTTTAGCGTCATTCTAGGGTTCAGATTAAGGTAGCAGTTTAGTTAAATGTTAGGGTTAACGCACTATACCTCTTGAAATTAACCGTTAGGCCACCTATTTTAAGAGGGCGGGACTATTCTTATTGCCTCCCTCACGTTCTACCTCCTCAAAGCGGCTGGATGCACTGTACAAATAGGCGGCCATCTTAGGGCACGATGAGCGTTATTGGGGATAAGCATCCATAAAAATGCCACGCATGGGGTGGGGTGGGGTGTGGTGACACCTCTAGGCACGCCAGTCTCCCACATCGGATCTGGCCTCCAATCTTCTTAACTCTATCTTGACACCGGTGTCAGGGGAGTGCGGGAGGAGAAAGAGGAAGGGAGCGGTAGATGCTGCGTCAATGGTAGTGCGTCTTGATTACACCCTTACTATACAAGTGTCTGCAAAAAAATTATTCAACGTCAAAAATGGCAGCATACCTTTCCTGGATGAAATGAAAGAAGAATGCAGAGACAGATCATGAAGAGGATGCCCGATAGGGAGACCAAGTTGGATGGATTTTTTCGAATCACGAAAAAAATCAGGAATATGAGCAAGATGACCGAGAGTATGATGTAAAGACACCTAATAAAGACAAAAACACGACGAATGACTTAATGTTTCTGAAGAACGGTCTGTTCGCATAGAAATATATCAGACACGCCATAAAATGATTTAGTTTATTTTAAAATCAACTCGAGAGTGGGCTGTAGTATTAAAGAAGATATTTGCGTGATCCAGTGTTTGCAGTAGGTGTAAATACAAAACTGCTGCAGTTTAGGATTAAGGCTAAGGTTAGAGGGTTCTTTCAAGCATCACAAAATATTATAGTGATCTCGTCGATTTTTGCCCTCGGAGTTATTTTGGGTGCCTTTTTCCGTATTTGCACAACTCGTTTGCCTTCACACAGATTCCTTTAGCAACCACTCCCTTTTAAGACTTGAGGTTCGCCTTGAAGTTATTGACCTTTTGGTGATAAGGGACAGCTTGTGTGTACGTGTGGTTGAGTTTGCGAGCGCAATTTGGCTAAAAATGCAACTACCGGCGTGTGCTAGGGAATGCAAGTAGCCGCACCGCACTACGACCGTGATTGACTGGCGAGTGCCAGCTTTATCAACCAATAACAATGGGCGTACTTTATCAACCAATAAAAATGGGTGTACTTTATCAACCAATAAAAATGGGCGTATAATGTCCGATAAACATGGCCATCTGGGCGGCCTTGCTCGTTTAGCCTGTCGAAAAAGGCATTGTTAAGCTGCTTCTACTACTACTAGCCGCTGTGCGGCTGCTGGCGGGGCTCCAAGATGAGCCCCAAGGCAGGGCGGGACGAGTGAGTTTCATCAGCGATCGGTGAGCTTTCATCAACGAAAGACAGTAAAATCTGCAAGATGCACCCACATCCTTGCCACAAGGCCCTCCATAAGCTGCGCCTCCGTCCGGCTCTTTCCAAAGGCTTCCCAAAAGAGTAACCAGGGTTGGCAGAAGCAGTTTCTCAGGTGTCGGCCCCAGCGCTTGAACACCTCACCCAAACGAGTGAGTAATTCCGGGCAACCACCTCCTTGTCGTCTGAGACGCACTAGGTGCGAGTAGAGGGCAGCCATCTGGCAGAGCAGAAGGAAACTGAACACACATATGAAATGCATGGCCTCCCCACGGTCAGGCCTGCCGGCGCCAATGGTGAGGTGGATTACGAGAAGGGCAACCGTGAGGGTTAACAGGACTCCCGGGAGGATCACAGCTCCCAACCCTCGGTGACCGATGTCTGCTGCCGAAAGAGACTGCGGACGGTGCCAACAGACGCGCACCAGTCGCAGTCGGAAATTTGAGTAGGCCTGCAGCAGACGGTTAACGGGGTTCGAGGGCGCGTGGGATGACGTAGCCTCGAGGTCTAGAACGTCGACATGGGCCAGCGAAGGTTGGCCATAGTTTGGCTCGAAGAAGTGGACGGTAGTTGCTTCATTTGCCTCATCCGTTTTTAAACTTTCCGTGTCATCCTTTTTCGCGGAGATGAAGGTGGAACGGCAGTAGGAGGGACAAAACAGGTGAGGCTTCAGTAAGTGCGTGAGGGCTTACAAAGCAAAACTATCAAGAATAGAAGCATAACCGATTCAGATAAGTATACCGAAATAAAGAAAACGAAATTGAAAGTCGTGAGGCAGGGATGTCAGAGAGGTTATGGGAAAATTGAATCAACGGTATGATGTTGGGGTCACAATCATTTACTATCACGGAGGCGACATTTGCACCGCCACATGGAACTGTTTAATAGATCTTTAGCTGAAATTCAAGGTCATGTAAGGAAACAAAATGACCAACTGCTACCTCTTTTAAACCGATAATTGACCACAAAATCCAATATGCTAACGATATTTAGAGATCATCCAGAAGCTCCAGCCCGCAATCTGGCCACCTCGAGGAGTAAAATATTCAGTATTGAGGCACCTCATGGATTCGGTGGCCTATAACTGTGATGTGATTTTGCGGTAGTCACTTTAACCCAACGACACACCTGCAGCCCTCCCGTATACCAGGAAGTGCGGCATTACGTACCTAGGGATGGCTCAGGAACGCCCCCTCCCTCCCCACCATAAAAGTGGCAGGAAAAGGATTAAAGTAAGACTAGAGATAGAGGTAGAGCTAATGTAAGGTTTTGATTAGGGTTACGGTTAGGATTTGGGCTAAGGCTGGGGTTAGGTTTAGGAGACGAGAATATTTACCATTTGGAACATTTATCACTAGGCCACCTGCATTATCTGGGGAGGAGGCGATACTATTCCCGTGTCCTGTCTGCCATGGGGCGTGAAAAGTAGAAAATAGGAATTGGCTTATCTATCCGGCGTTGTAATCTTGCCTATAAGCTGTGGTCCAGAGCCCAGGCCGACACAACTGCTGACAACAAGCTCGTATGTAGCCCAACTCAAACAATAAGAGGCAAAGAAACCTGTAATATGGCAATGGTAGTACCAGGGAGGAAAAAATGCCAAAATTGCATTCCATTTACGCACAATAACAGCCAGTAAAACTCAATCGCATAATCTACACGGTCTTAAATTCCTAACTCTAAACTTGACCCTAAAACCCTAACTCTTGCTGTAAACTCTAAGCCATATCTTTAAAACCGTTAACTTAACCACAATTACTTATCCCTAAAATCCATATCCTAAAATTCTTACCTAAACCCGGACTCCGAAAATCCTAACCCTAATCCTAACTTTAAAACACTAAAACTAACCCTACACTTAAATCCCTTACCTCATAACCTACAATTAAAGGTGAGGATGCCTTGTCTGGCCGCCTAAACAGGACACGGGAAAAGGAACTACCCACAATATGCATGTCTTTGCGCTAAATTCCAAGTAAATTATGTTTAGGATTAAGTTGAAGGTAAGGGTTAAGGTAAGGGTTACATTTAAGTTTAAGGTGAGTGTTTGGATAAGGGTCATGGTTAGGCTTAGGGTTAAATTTTTTATCTATTGAAGTGTTCGGTTTAGGTTAGGGCTAGGATTAAGATTAAGGTTACAGTTTAGTTTAGTTTTAGGGTTAGCGTTAAGACACAGTTTTAACTACGCTTCCTGACATTGATCGTAAGATCATCTATTTTAAGAGGGTGAGACGGTTCCTATTGCCTTGTCTACCCGCCACTACGCGACCGCCCACGCGGTTGGTGACGACAGACAGGTCTGAAGTGGCTATTTCAGTCTCTCACGTCTATGCGGCAAGAGGAAACTGACATAAGTTACAGGATACCTTGAAAGAATTTTCAGAAGGAGGGAGGCTACCAAACATCGCAGTATGTGTGGATAACGGACCCAAGATCTTCACAACCCTGGAAAGTGGTGTAGTTCTTCGAGAAATTTTAGCATATATTTTTAGGTTAGTTTAGTTTGTAGCCTACAGTTGGGTTCGATATGCCGGCAGAAAATAGAAAAACCCACTTTTGTAAATGTTACCCGCCCCCAAAAAACAACCCTGGAAGTTCTATCCATAATTTCACGTTTTTTTGGTTAGCAGGTTATCCAGTGTTGCAAAGCCATTTTGAATGAAACTGACCTTTATGAGCAACCTTTATGACTAACAAAGGATAGCATTTAGTCTATGTTTTCTCTCGAAAAATCCGACAGACGTTACTATATCAACTTGGTGAAATTTTCGCTCCCATGGAAGAAGATTTTTGAAGAAAGCCTTCTAGCCTTCTTAAAAAATACTGCTCTGTAGGAGAGTTTGCATACTACTGGTTCATATTCCATGTTCCCTTTTGACATATAACGCTCATTTTCCCCCTCCATTTAGACCCAAAATGTTTTTTAATGCTTCTGAGCGGATTACTTTACATTCATTTTTTGTAGGGTTCTACAATATTTCGGCAATCAGACAGTCTGACCATCGCGAGCAAGCATTCTAGAATCCTCCAGATGACTACTACGTGTTTTTCGAGTAAACTATTTCACAAATACGCAACTCTCTACATAATGCACATACGGAGGTATGCTGTTCGCGCATTATTTGAAAAAAATGTATGGATTTATAAAGATATCCAAAAAAGTGGAAAATAATTCACCATTTTGAAGACAACCAAAACGAGACTCATTCGAAAGCTGGCTGGCAGGTGCGATTGAAATATCTTGGAGATTATTCTGCGTGCTTAGTAATAGGAAGGAGCATTCCCTACAGTAAAGGAGTCTCTGAGGTTTTTTCTCGATTATTACAACCCACAAGAGTAGACATATCCCAATGATCCATAACAACAATTAAATGACAGTTTGATGCAACCCAAGGACACGCTGCCACTCACCGAAACCTCAGAAGTTGTCTACAAAAGAAGCTGTAATAATAGGGACTGCAACTACATTGGATAAACCGGGCGGAAACCAAAGGCTAGCCTACAGGAGCATAGATCGACAACTTGGAGGTTAGACCAAAACTTTCAGCTTGCGACGCAGGTCGGGGAACCTAGCGGTACATTCGATATCCAGAGAGCTATCATCTTAAGTCGGAGCATTTCCAAACGGAACGACTAACAGCTGAGGCGTGCTATTCAGATGCCAACACCACTCGTATGTATGTTGACCTTCCTAGAGCTTATAAAGCCTGAGGTCCTGACGTACACGAAGCTCGAGCCAAAACGGCAACACAAAAGGTAAGAAAGTCGTACTGACACAACCTAAGAACATACTCACCCAAAGAAGAAAAAGGGTCGCCATACCGAACAACACCGACAGCGGCTCAACCGCCACCCTCCCCCCATCGAGGGGGTGACTCATAACGCAAACAACTTAACCACCCACCAAACATCCTCTAAAGAGCCAAGGTTGCGAACAAAATCGATCAGGTACTAGCTTAAAGCCCGGACACGTATTTTGCCACTGCATGGCACAGCTGCCAGCGGATCGGCTCATCAGTGGGTCCCCCCAGCATTCCCTGTGTGCTTTCTGGTAGATAATCCAGTTTTGAAATTACATCTTTTTACTTTCCTCAGAAATTAACCTCGACTCATTGATGGGCCGAACCCATAACGGCTGTACTTAGCAGCTGGCAGAATATCAGCGAAACACGTGTCTGGGCTTTTAGCTAGTTCCTGTGCGGTCAATATGGTAACTACTTACGTAGGTTTTGTTACTGACTGCCTATTGGCAGTTTAGGAATATTACGTGGTTAGCTCGCAGTGGCTGATGGAATTCGGGCCCAAATATTCCTATCAATTTCAATCTGCGCCTTTAGATCCTCGAAGATACTGATGTACTCCACGGTAGAGATTTATTTCTGAGTGAATTACGCATCTATACAAATCAATCACCCTGAGGCCACGGAACGCCACATACAGGCGCTGCAATAACCATGGCCGAAAGCCACCAATTCAGCCACCCGGCGGCCACCATCCCACTGATGATGATCAGAAGACTGACCACTAGTTTGTTCCACATGATGTTTTCTAATCGTTCGCATGTTTGACTTATTCACACAGCCATATAAATGCAAAGACCTGAGGAGAATTTATCGAAAGAAAACCTTTGCTCACCAAATTGTCTTTTTAATTGTTCAATGGAAATTTTTGCAAATTTTGGTTCTGATAGAAACGAACAGGCGAGTTCCAGGAAGCAGTTCTGAAGAAGAAAAGGCGATCACTGGAACATGGTGTTTATTCGCCTGACGTTTCGGATTCTCTCTCTCTTCCTCAGAGATAGTAGCAGAAGGGGTGATAGATGCGCATGATGAGCAGTATTTGTAGTGACCACGCGATCACATGCGTACTACAATTAGCAGCCATCACGATCACTGCAGGGGGTCGTAATTGATATAATGATAGCTTGGTCATCCGTGTCCAAATCGTTAATGGCCATGATTTCATCATCCATGTTGGATGTGGGCGTGTTTATGACCCGATAATTTGGCTCACTGTCATTGGAAGTGCTGTTCGTTCACGTCCTCCCCACTAGACACATTCCCCTGCTCAGCCGATGCCTTAACGCGGAATATGGGAACAGGAGTTAATTGCGCTTGTTGATAGACTGTGGGCCTGTGAATCATGACTCAAGCAGCTCGTGGCTCACGCGGGGATCACCTCTTGTGAGGATTTCGGCCACGTGATCGCGTGGCCACTACGTACTATAAATACTGCTCATCTTCGGCATCTATAACCCTTTCGGTTACTGTCTCTGAGGATGGCTTCGATGGAGAATCCGAAACGTCAGACCATGTTCCAGTAATCGCATCTTCTTCTTCTTCTTCTTCTTCTTCTTCTTCTTCTTATTCTTCTTCTTCTTCTTCTTCTTCTTCTTCTTATTCTTCGGAATTGTAGTTCTGTTTGATTAATTGCTTCTAACGCTTTGGTGAGCCAACCAAGCTCTCCGGGACGTCAGCATACGAATAAATATGTTCCGGTGAAACCGTCTTCCCTCGCCAATATTACAATCCCCCATAAGCAATCGTATTTAACTTAAATCAGACTGCAGAATTTGACATACGGCACGTACTGTAAATATGCACGTGTACATTGGAGTGACCGTTTCTGACGCCGTATGATCGCAAAACTGTCCATGAGATGGGTCATTTGCTTTGAATTCTCACAGGCGATTGCACGGCGAGGAAGTTAAATTAGAGCGCCGAGCAAAGCAGAAGTCCCCGTTCTCCGTTTAACAGTCATGAGGTATGGGCTAACGCCATCCTCACACGACTTTGAAAAGTCCCAATCACAGAGCACAGCTGGCAAGTTTGAAACCGTCTGCTATACTGCCCAAAAAATCCCTGGGTTAGACACTGAGTATTGCTGATCTGGAGTTGGAGCATGGCTGACGATGACAAGGAGGCGGGAAACGAATGCCAAAATCTCCAGTACCTTCCTGGACACATCTGTGGACTGAAGGTCGTTGACTGTATAATCTTATGACATAATTGTTTTGGCAATGACTGGGACGGATGAACTTAGCATGTGACGACAAGCTGTACTATTGCAGGTAAGGCGGACAGTTCTTAAAGAGCGGTATAACAACCTTTTAGCGATTGCAGTGGTTTTAGGGGGCATACTAGCATGCAGCTTAAAAGAAGTGCGGCATGGTTAAGAAAACAGGGGTTTTGACATTATTCCCTTTGCTAGCCTGGTGTTCTCTGTCGCAGAAGACAGCAAAAGCACAGAAGGATTGCAGGCTATAGGGGCTAAAAGTAAATTTTATGGCCACCTTTTATGGATGGACTACGACTGCATCACGCGCTCTAAATGCAAAAGACTGACGCACGGTTTCGTGCAAACGTCACGGGCCGAATTATGTCGGAAAGCCGACCATCTTGAAGACAAAGCCCGAATTACCGCCTCATAGTCTTGCTTTATGAAGAGATGTTGGCCCTAAGAGCATTTACGTTGTAAAAGCCTGACACAAAAATAGGTGAGAGCGATACAGTGACGATGGCAACTTCGTGTGCAGAGGCATTCTATTTATGTTTGGACCTCACAAACGTAATTTTATGCAGATTGGGCCACACAAAATGGGCTCAGCGTTCCAACTGGAAGCTCAACCTAAAACACTCAAAACATAGAAACCTACTGTCACTGGATAAAGAGGACAATTGAACGTGCATCTCCTGTTTCAGTGCCATCATCAGTCCACCCTTCCCAAATCTCAGACGTGGTCATCCCAGCTTCCCTTGTTTCAGCAGGTAATGCGTATTCCCAGTTGACCAAAAATGAAGAGGTAACCGACAGTTAAGGCCTTGGGTTGGGCCTCTAAGTTAGAAAAGAACATTCAGTTCTTGTTGTGCAACCACGCTAGATGCGTGTTCATTACTTCCACGCCCTTTGGGGTATTCTCAACGGCAGATAACATGATAGGAATCTATGGTTCAGAAATTAATACACAGATTTGCGCCGAAGTCACCAGAACTAAAATTACTATACGAATATAATTACTATATAATAACTGTAACTGCTATTTAACGGGCCATACGGGACGCTGAATCGGCTCGCGAATAATCAAGAGCAAACGAGCAGTTCCTCTGGGGGACCCACGGTATCAAGTCGTTACTCAAACGCTGGAGGAAGTCTACGAATTTGAATTTGCGAGCAAGGTGATACTGGTGCGAACCGGCAAGAAGATGGGGCGGGAATCGATCAATAAACATATCGATCTGCCAGCTGCATATCAGGCCATGCGCAAACAAATCAATGGTGCTGATGAAGGTCATACTCGGCAGAGGTGAGTTAAATAGGCAGTGAGCTATACAGTCTTTTATTCCTTGACGTTGGAGTGATGAAGACTTCTGACCACCACAGCCCCAGTTCGCCTGGTTGACTGGACACTTATGCACACCACCTGCATTATTATATATATATATATATATATATATATATATATATATATATATATATATATATATATATATATATATTGATAAGGTGGAACCGACAAAGACAAGGGACACCGGAATGGCCATTTCTGGCTTATTAGCCAGCATCAGCCAGTCATACCCAATCCCAGGTGTGGATCACCCGAGATTCGAACCCGCAACCTTTGGTCATTGATTGTAACACTCTACCATTGAGCTACGGGCCCGTTTTTTTTGGTTGCGATCGGGAATATGGACTATAAAAGTGTGGTGTTCACCGATCTCGTTAAGGAACACTTATGTTCCGTTGTGCCTTGGAGCTCACTTTAAAGCACTCACGGGAAGTCACATACGGGAAATTACAGGGGGTTTGTGCTAGGTTTAAGATTAAAGGTAGAAGATTAAGGTTTAAACACAAGCCACGGGAATAGATAACAGTCACCTTTTCCTGACTACAAGTTAGACAGCAGGAGCATTCAATTGGAAAATTAACAATCCGCAGTAAGGTACGAGAGGTGATTAATGAATTTTGATGATTATGATAGCAAGAATATACAGTTCATTGGCTTAATTGTTGGCACAAAAGAGTTTAAGACTGCGATAGAGGTAGTTTTGGGCTCAGTTAAATCCTGTTCAGCCAACCGAATTCCCCTTTTAGGGACTCGAGATCAAATAAACAACTTAAGAACAAGAACACTCAGTTGTGTTCGATAATGGCGTTTCATTTGATAAATGCGTAGAACCACAGAATGGAAATTCCATCGTGGTGATTTAACAGTGAATGGATCTCAGCGCTACTTGGGAAAGTACTTCTTTGCCTTCCGACTTCGAAAATGAAGGAAAAATGTAAAAACCCCTTCCAATCATTTTTTTAATGCAGACTATATTTGAATCGTTGTTTACACTACGCCTAACTCGCGAATATTGTACGTTTCCGTGTGACAGATTTACCATACTTATGACTACTGACTGCCTATTTCCTGAATCAAGCTTTAAATCTACAAAAGGTTGGTCTGGCACGCGTAGAAATCTCTTCTGAGATCAGAAGCCGATTGATATGTAAGTGGGCAATATTTTTTCCCCAGAATGTACGTTAATTCCATGTTCGTTAATTTGCGGTCAGAAACATCTTCCCGACACATCAAACCCGGAAATGAGGAGAAGGGAGGTTGGGAGCAGCTCAGTGGAGCGCACTGAGCATTCGAAAAGTTATCTGCAGTGAAATCACAAATAAGTGCTAAGTAACCAACTACCGGGCTATCTTACGCTCCCTTCCCAAAGTCCCTTGTGGTTGCAAGCCACACGGTGCAGTAGAAAAAATGGACGAAGGGTTGAAATGAGGAACATCTGGCCAGAGACTAAATCACTTGATGTTTGACTAAAACATATTTTCACCGAGACCGCATATGACGCTCTGCTAAAAGTTCCCTCAGTAAAAAGGGTGATATTAGTAGGTCACTGACTGATAAAGTTCTGCATTTTCTGCAGGTTACGAGGTTTCGAGGCAGTTCATTGGGACCTGGCCGTGATGATCACTGCATTAATCTGATTATGTCTCGGAATACGGACGATCTCGTTCCATCCTTGATGAAGGCAAACAAGCGCTACGCGGATGTCCGAGTTCGTGGCTTTGTCCTTCTGCCTTGGTCGCACTGAAAAGCCGAGTACTCTCACAAAATAACATAAAATTAGTCCACGAACAGATTATCCTACCAGCATTCGAGTTGTCCCAATTTTAGAAAGGTGTAAGCCCTATCTTATCAACGTTTATTACTAGTCAAATTTAGTTAGAGAGGAGAATGGCTACTGCAGTTGGGTAAATTCGTGAAAAAGCTGACCTAGATGTGCTGTCTCATGAAAGGTTACCGGAAATGCTGACAAGTCAGTTCGATTAGAAAAGATTTTTTAGGTAGCATTTTAATATGCACCACAATCCCAATAAATGTCAGTCACACCAGGATGCTGGCCTTGGAATAAACTTCTTTCTGGTCGCCTGTAAAAATTACGCTGTTAAAAATGACTACAGAGTTAGTGAAAAGTTTTCCTGGTTATTTCCGATGCCTTTATAAAATAAAATGTATTCTATAAAAGCCTACACAAAAATATTCCTTCTTGTACTCATTTGGTGGAAAATTACATCTTTTAAATGTGTATTTGAGGAAAAGGTCATTTGTGATTTAAAAAATTTCTAAATAAGTACTTTCGTAGTACCGTGGAATATATATTCAATAAAGTATCGTATGTCTACATTTTACAATAATGGTTGCAAAATATGGCCCATGGACCAAATTCATCGGAAAATTTTATGAGCACTATATAATTACATCTTACTGGCGTACAGAAAGGTGCGACTTCTTTCACACTTTGAAAATCGGAAAACCTTAGTGCAGGTGTAAGTACAAATGGGAGTGAAAAAAACTATTCGATAATTTTAACATTTTCTTTTTAAACCAAAAACAAAGAGGAAATTGGAAGAGGACATAATTTTCTTATAAATATGTTGAAGAAATAATATTTTTGCATATGTTTTCTATGAAATACCTTTAATTATATGTGAACATCAAAACGTAATGGTGAATAGTCATACTGCAAAGTAGTTATTTGTTACGGAGCAGAGTTTTAAAGGCAGCGAGAAACAAAGTCATCCAAAAGTCTGCATCATGACGTGACTAAAATATTTGTGGATGATGAAACGCGCCCATTTAAGGCGAATGCCTATCTCAGAAAACGTCAACTGATCTTCTAATGAATATTCTATTTGACGAAAATTATTTTATTATTGTTGGCACTTTTATTATCCCGCAGGCTAACTCCAAGATATTTCAGTCACGCCAGGATGCCGGCCTTGGAACAGGCTTCCTTCTTGCCGCCTGAGAAAAACCTTTAAAAACGTCTACTTTAGTAGTATAATTTTTTAAATTATTTTAAATGCCTTTAAAAATCAAATATATTTTATAGGAAACATGAACAAAAATATACTTTATTGTACTCTTTTGACTGTAACTCACATTTTTTCGAATTTTATACTTCAAGAGAGTGTACATTCCGATTTTAAAAAGTGTTGATGCATGTGTTTTTTAAGGCCGTGAAATGTCCATTTCCAAATGGTGCTTATAAAGTAGATAACATAGTACACACCAATTCCAAAATATTTATGAACATTATGTAACTTCTTCCTCTTAGTCTAGATAAACTTGCGATTTTTCTTAGACGGACTATAAACAGCATGTAATTTGGAAAGTCTAAATGCAGTTGTTACGACAGGTCAAGATCAAGGTCGAGATCAGGAATCAGAGAGGTTTTTTAAAACCGAAAGATACACTTTCTTGAAGTATGAACTTCGATTGAGATGGAATTTTCGAACAAATAAGTACAAAAAATTATATTTTCGTGTATGGTTTCTAGAAAATATATTTGAATTTATAAAAGCACTGCAAATGAATTTGCAAACTTCCTACAACTTAAGTAGCCGTTTTTATCGAGCTTGCTTTTTAGGTGGCCAGAAAAAAGCTCGTTCAAAAGCTGATTTCTAGACACGACTGAAGTCCGTTCAGATTATTTTGCCTGATAATTATTCTTAAAACGCACATAGTGCTCAAAAATGTTATAAACGATATAAGTAGCACTGTAAATGGACAGCTAAAATACTGCATGAATAGATATTTCATGGTTAGGAAAAATCCCATAATTAGAAACTGTTTAAAACTGACAGGTACCTCGGTTTCAAGCATAAAATTTGAAGAATGCGTAATATGCTGTGAAATAAGTATAAAAAGCTATTTTCGTACATGCTTTCTGGAAAGTATATTTGAATTTATAAGGGCATCGAACATCAAGGTGAAAAAAGGCATACAACTTAACCAGTTGTTTTTAGCAAAGTTGTTGCTGCAGGTGGATGGGACTAAGCTTGTTCAAAAGTCAGCATCTTGTCGTTAATTAAATACCTAAGTATTTGGTTGCATGATAATAACTATACTATACTAAAGTATTTTTTTAACTAAAAAACGCATTCTGGAATTGCCATCGACATTTGATGAGATAGACAGACTACTGTGATGTTCCAGCCCTACGAAGATAATAAATTTTACATTGAGTTCACAGTTCAGATGTTCGGTTAACACTTCCTGAAATGGCACACTTACTCTATGATTCTAAAGGTAACAAACCTCGACTTTTTGCAGTTTTCGCGCAGGCTTTAATCCTAGTAAACAGTGGTCTTATTTTCAAGATAACGGAAGTGGGCTTATCAAGTTCTTCCAAAAGGGGTGGAAATCGCGGGCATCTTTGAATTGTAAGAACGACGACCGTGCGCCTGGACTTAATATTGCCCACAACGCAAAAATCCAAAATCAAAAAAAGAATAAACGTTTTTCCCGACACCAGGTTTTTACTTCCATTACCATGAAACGACATTAAGATTGATTACGCACATGGAGCCAACGGCAATGTGTTCTAGGATTTGTATTTTTCTTTCGGTTTATACCAATTATCGAGGATCAAACTGGAAGACCACTTGTTGTCTATGGTTCATTACATTCTTATTTTCGATTTAGGAGCTACATCAACCGTGAGTCTGTGGGTCACTGGTCATTGGAGAGGAACTCTTATTCGTGCAAAATGTTCCGGAACAGAAATGTATCCGTTTTGTGTTTACGAATTTACTCTGCATCCTCTGTTTCCTCTGTTTGGTCTAGTATCTTTATGGTTTGGGGTTACGTTTTCGGTTAGAGATCGGAGATCGAGTGTTAGAGATAGTGTCTTAGGGCCACGGTTAGGATTAGGGATTAGCGTTCGGGTTTCAAGTTTAGGCTTAGCCAATGGTACGAAGGTTGAGGTTACGTGTTGGGGTTAGGATTAATGTTAGATTTTTCGGTTATGGTTAAATTTTTATGGTTAGGGTTGAGGTTACTGTTTTAGTTAATGTTTTACAGTTGGAGTTAGTGCTAAGTGTTCAGGTTAATGTTATCCACCTACAATTTTCCCAGAGGGTTTACAAATCCTACCTTTGCCGTAAAGAATAAAATATATTTTTTTTTCAAAAGACCCCGATTAACCTTTCAAAATCATTACAACTTGACCGCCGTTTCCGAGGGAGTCTACTG
Organism: Schistocephalus solidus; assembly: GCA_017591395.1. NCBI lineage: Eukaryota > Metazoa > Platyhelminthes > Cestoda > Diphyllobothriidea > Diphyllobothriidae > Schistocephalus > Schistocephalus solidus. Next base: position 39,173 of record WEDG01001187.1, on the reverse strand, counting down.
TGTGCCCCACAGCCGGATGGGCACAGGAGTTTGTTTACACTGATGGTAGTCTTGATGGTTGTCAAGAAAACTGGCAGTGGGATCGGACACGGTGGTTTATAGAGCTAAACAGGCCATCTGCACGTACCACACACGACCCGCTCCCACACAAAACACCACGGATATTTGCACAAAAACATAAAGGAGATGAGCAGTAACCAGGCTTTAGTGAACCCTTTAGTTAATCCTTCTCCATCATAAGAAGTGGTATTCGACTAGCCACTTAACAGTTTCAAGGGGTTTGGTTCACTGTTGACAGATTAACCGGACCATACTGTATCTCGTAGGAACACGGTACGTCCGAAGAATCGACTGAATTCTAAGTTATGGTACGCCTATATCGAATTCGCAGTTGATTATGCTTTTCAATCATCGATCGTCCTTGAAATAAACCTTTTCATGGCCAAAAGGACTAACTGAAAACTCTAGGAGAAAGAATCCACTTTAAAATTCGTCTCCTACAAATTTGCTGAAAATCCCTACTTTAAATCACGCCTCAGGGCTGTAAAGAAAAGAAGCGAACGGAATTTTGAAATTGGTTATGGGAATGTAACGTTTCCATTTACCAGGGTCTTATCTGAGCACGGAAACAGAAGATGTGGATTGCAGTTAAACAACAATTGCCGAGCGCTAACGAGCTTTAAATGTTTGCATTTAGTATATTGCTGTGCAGAGCATTGGTTATAAGGCAAAAAAGTGCTCAAATGAAATGCAATTGAAAAAGCCTTCCGGGTCCAGTACTTTCTAGAGATTATGAGTTATGAAGATGAAATAAAATGCTGACAAAAAAAACATTCTTAATGCAACTATTTTTGCTAACATGGAGACTAAATATTCAAGCGATTGTCAGGTTTATCCGAGCAAAAATCTGTTAGTTTATGTGATTTGTCATTGAAATCACTATGTTCAAGGTATCTTAAGGAATTGTAAAAAATATTGCCAAAATTTAGTGCAAACAGGTAGTGCTTAATGATACGCACTAAACAGGCAACGATTGTGTTTATAAGACCTACTGATTTGCAGATACCCGCAGTCCGGATGATGAGGGTCGATGACTCAGGAGAGCAAAGGTCTTCTGGAAGAGATGTATCCTCTTTAACGGCACACATACGTGTCAGAAATTTAATGTTTGAAACTATCAAGTAAAGGATAGTAGGACTGCCATGGTAATGATACGTTTAAACATCCTGAAGCCCACCTGTGTGGCAATAACCTGATTGGCTAGAAATCTACAGTGATATCTCCAGGTTGTTTAATCTCCACTCTAGATTTTTGAACCAATAGCAAGTGGTAAAATAGGCTACTTCATGGTCGGAATTTAACGCTGAGGCATCACAATTAATCGAAAAATATAATTTTTGATAACACCATCCTAACCCACTTTCACTGACCAGTTCATGATGGTAAGCTTTGGAATAAACTTAACCACATGAGCACTAATTACGAGAATGCCTAATCACGTATTAAATTTCTCTGTTCAAATTTACGGCACCGAAGAGTTAATTATTTTTGAAAATTGGAATAATAGAACTAAATCAGTAAGATGAAATTCGGTCACAGTGACAGAGATTAAACCCTTGACGGAAGGTCAAGGCTTTGAGACATTAACTCGTACCAATTGAATTACCAGACGCCGATTGGAAATACTGAGATTTTGGTCCAAACTATTTAAACGTTTGGAACTCACGGCAGGCTGACTGCGCAAATAGCCCTCCCAGGCCGCAACTACGGAATCCAACAGATGACCCTTTGGATCACTGTTTAGTATGTGTGCTACCTGATTTAAATAAGTAAAGTGAGCCACTTGTGACTATTTCAAGGTTGTCGGTCAAAGCCTTTCGCTCAGAAGGTTAGGGGCTAGTTGTGATCAAACCTTGCCATTTCTGTGTCCAGTTAAAATCCCCCTCGAGATCGGTGTGACTTCCATAACCGGGTCATTTAAATTAAATCAACTATCATTGTTAAACGTCCGAGTTCATGAGGCTTCACTAAAGGGTTACTGAGGTCGTGCCGCTCATATATGTCTTGTCTTATATCCTTCAGGAGTTAGTCAGAATTGACCTCAAATTAGAATGAAGTTCGGAAGGCCAAAAAGTTAGAAAAGCACCACTGAAACCGCAGTAAAATGCAAACTAATTAAGAGGGGTAATCAAAAAAAGGAGAATTATTTTTTGTAGGCAAGTGGGTTGACCGCACTACCCTCTTCCGGTTGGTACGTGTACTGGACAGTTTTCCTGCTCAGTTAGTTAAGTATCGTTCATGAGAAGCCGTAGCAACGCGCAAAGTGATTGTTTCACTAATTCCCCCAACGGACCCACTGGCGGACTGAGAGTAAGGCTGCAAAGGCTCTTTCTTAATATGAGCCAGGTCACGCTGTGGCGCGCGAAGACGGGTACGCCGACCCGTCAGCCAATGCGCGCACTCCCACATCAGACGACTGACTGGCTCGGACGGTGGTCTGATTTTGGGGGTGGGGGAGAAAGTGAAGTCGACTGCTCCGCGCATTTTCCTCACTATCAAAAATCTGACGCACTTGAAACTATCCCGGTGCGCTAAAGCCGTGGTGTGGAAGGTTGCCAACTGACATGAACGCTTGGACCACGTGGTCAGCCCAATGTATGTTTTGTGTGTGGAGTGGCTGACTGGCGGACTGAGAGTCAGGCTGCAATGGCTCCTTCTCAATATGGCCTTTATGGCACTCCCACTCAGTTGGGCTCCGAGCGAGGTGTGGCGCCTCGACTAGGTGTGGGTTCCTACCGTGCCAGCAACCTGCGCCTTCTCCCGTCTCCGGTCTGGACAGGTGGGGGAGGGGGAGAGAGTGAAGCGCAGTCCACTGTTACTATAATCGAAGTAACGCGCAAGTACTAATCACAGCGCCATATTGTTGTGGGGCACAGAGTGGGTCTCTTGGGATATGATGGTTGAACTGTCATTCGGTTGCGTTACAACTTCACCCCTTGTATGCCAGATAACCCCATCTGTTCTTCTGTCTATAAGGAAAAGGTAAAGAGTGGATCCGAATCATCATACGAATAAAATTATTGCTCAACTAATTACATCACCCACTGTTTATTGGAGTTCTCTGTTTCGTGTCCAGCGGCAAAACCAGTGTGTATTAACGAAGGTTACGCAGAGTAGCCAAAACTAGGGCCCTGCAACTTCTAAGATAGACTTTATCACTTGCCGGTTAGCACCAAAACAGGCATTTAAACCAATGAATAACTCAAACCAGTGAACACCGCCTTATTTTCCTCTTTTTTGTTTTTATCTCGTATCCCTCTTTGAGTTGACCCGTTCTTAATTTTTCAGGGAGTGATAAATGAGGCTTATTCCCCCTCTCTTGACATATTTCGACTTTACGCTTCGTTCACACTCAGAAAAGACATACTAACTAGTTAAAGTTGTGAGCATAAAGGGAGACGGTGATCGGGGTGCGAACCTTAGCTCTAAGTTTTACAGTGCTCTGACAGTGCGCTAAAACAGGAGGTGGTTATTGCGTATTTACTTGCCGTTTGAGCTGACGAAGGTGTTCTTAAAATAAACAGGAACTCGTTAGCTAGCCATACTGTGACATTGACGGATAAAGGGCAGAATTCTTAAACCACTGCCATTAATTATCTGGGCAAACCTTTCGGCACTTCCAAGGAAGAAGTTAAGTGGCCGATTTTTTTCCAAGAGGGCATATAAATATTACGGTAATGGCAGAAATCTAGATAACAATTTTGCGGCATATCAAAGGCAATATGCTCTATTTATTTGCGGAAAGCTTACGGGAACAAAATCCGGTTCCCATGTAAAATATGTTGATAAGTAAGTTAACCAAGGGAAAATGTAAAATATGGGCGCGGAAAATAACGTTTCCCTATATTTTAGAAAATCAGCCTAGAACACAGTCGTGCATCCCATCACGTTTTTCTATCAGGGAAAATTATTCTTAACAGGAAATGGTTGCCAAATTAACTCCCGTCCACTAAAATACTTTTGTTCTCAGGTAAGTCATATAAAACAGAAGGTGAAAACGCTTGTTATTTTTACAAAAGGAAAATGGAATTTTCTGTAGAACTGCTGTGTAAACTAATTTATTGCAGCCAAGTTTCCGTCAATACGTGATTTCAAAAAAAGACATAGCAAAAGTAATGTAAGTAGAATTTTATCGTTTTTATTGTCGCAATTTGTTGCATTTATGGGTATTTACTGAACTCATGAAATTTCACGATATAATTGCAAGAATCTTTGTAATGAATATCTACCAAGCCTGAAGCTACGAAAGTTGCACTGCATTTAAGAACCGATAGTTCCTTAAAAGGTGGGATATGCTTGTTTACAAAATATTAATTAACACCTCTATAAAAATTTTTTTCAAAAAACAATCATTTAACTAACGAAGTAATTAAGATTCTTCACGAAGGCGCAATATAACCAACAAGGACGGCAATGCGATAATACCGAAGGGAAAATTACGGCAATCGGTGCAATATGAAAGGAAAATTACTTTATTTCTACTGTGATAGAAAAAAACCTATACAATTGAGGGACGCACATAAGCGGACTAAACGTTCACGTTTTTATGGGAAACTTGAAGCAAGCGGACATTGGTCAACAATATACCCTATTCGATCACTTTTTAATGAGGTCCCGCATGCCTTCATTATAACTATTAGGATTCACTTTTTGATGTATCTACAACTCTTGCCAAAATCATCAGTGGCATAAAAAGGATGCCGGATAAATGGTTATTTAGGTAAATTCTTTCAAGTACATTCTTATTTTTGAGACTTTCATAGACACAAAACAGGAAGCCAATCTTTTTGGGCAGTTGGTTATGAACAGTTAAATCGAAAATTGCAGAGTTCAAGGACACTGAAAAACCGAATATGCTCGACTGTCAACGAAAGTGTAAAGTAGTCTTAAGTAAGAATATTGTTCGCCATATGTAAAAAGTAATAGACTTAAGATTGAATCTGCTAATTCCATTCCAATTTCGCATTTACTGACCTGCCATTTGGCCTATGCTTTAATGAAAGCGTTCATTCCTCTGGGGTGCCTATCAGTGAAATCGAAGTAAATTCTCTTTGCTTTAGCCAACCACATCGCAAATATGACACGAATGTTATAATCATCGCAAATGTATAAAATAAACTTTTCAGAGACTTTATCAGGCAGGCTCACGTCACTATTTAGCATACTTCCAAGAACACTAATTTTTGGATAATAACTAGATCTTTTGTATGGAAAAAAATGTTTTGAATACATTGCTGTGGTTATATGGTTTTATTTAGTTAAATATTGCATGAACAGGTTTTATAAACTTCAAAAAACTGATTTGACTCGGCTGACAAATATTTTTTTTGCTTTTTCTGCTTTGACGTTTCTCTAATGCAAATCTGTCTTTCTAGAAATTATATTATTACCATTGAGTGCGTAGGTTCAAGTCTCAAGAGTTTGCAAGAGCCAAGAAGAAGTCAAATCCAACCCCTGAGTAGGTATTTATTATTCTGAGCTTGCAAACGATAATATTACTTTCAGTGTTTCTTTTGTGTTTGTATTCAGGTGAAGGTAGATCGTGAATAATTGCGAGATATGGTTGATGCTTTCGGATCAGTGTTCGACTGCTTAGAGATTTTGCGTAAATTTACGCACATCTCATGAGTAACGTCACCGTCTGTAATTCAGCTTGGAAAAATGCTACGTCATTCTTGCAAGCTAAAACAAGTTAATATTAAAAATCATTTGATTAAGGTATCCGTCCGGAAGACTGTAACCCTCAGAGGTCCCCTTTTAGCTGAGGTTTCAAAGGAAATTGAAATATTTACTGTTGTTGAACGTCAGCGTTTAGCTACGAAACAAGCTTAGCTTGTCTTCAGCAGATGGACTTCAATTGCGAAGATAATACGCTTGAAGAGTACAAACGGATTAGTTAGTTATAAAGCTGCCTTTTTCTGAAGCATCATCCGGAACTACCGTTTTCGTGCATTTTCCGAAGTTCATACATTCGCATTATTTAACTAATTCATCCTGCATGCGCAATTTCGACAAAGTATTTTCAAACAGTCATCGGAAGAAAATAAACATTTCATTTTGGCGGAGATGGCTCCATTTTCAAGAAATAAAAAATCACAATCCTGTCTCTTTATAGGACCGTGTAAGGTACAGGAGTTTACTGGCAAGGAGCACTTTAAATGTGGAACGCAATCTCCATGAAAAGTTTGCATGTCTAATTTATGTACATGTCCCTCAGCAGAACACACAACATAAACGATGAACTATTTTGTATGCCTATTATTAAAAAAATAATTCATTCTATCTGATCCCTGTCATAATCATAATCATAATCATCCTCATCTGAAATAGCAATAACATAACCATAGCAAATTACCTTGTGTTTATTATGAAAGCGCGAGTCATTTCTAGTTTGTCCTACATAATACGTGAAAACAACTTAGAGCAAGCCAGAGTAGTTAGACTACTTCTCTACCATGCAAAATGTACACCATTAGGTCTGACAAAGGAAGTGGTAGTGAGCGCATAAGAAGCCTTGCATACATTCAGAATTGTGTTAAGAAACCATCTTTATTAACTAGTTTATTGCATGTCTGTTGGGCTTTTTCGGTGCGCGAACCTACAAAAATTTAGATTCGGCCGATTTCAAATCCATTGGCTATGCGGTATTAAATCAGTTAAACGATTATATCAGTCCTTTTTTAAACTTTAAAATTCCGTTTTTTGGGTCCATTTTTACTATTTTTTGCTGTTTCTAAACATGACCATCATAAAAAAAGATCCACATGAGAGAACGTCTGGTTATTTCACCTATTAAAAAGCGGCAATACGTAAAGAGTAAACATTCTCTCCGCTTGCTTGATCCAGTTTTTAATAAATACTTTCACCTCTTTTGCCAAATGCATATGGTAGGTAGTGTCAATTCTCAGAATCTGCATGCGTGTTAATGGAGACCGTATACTCGCTGCGTACAATGACCTATCGCTTAAAATGTTAAATGGAATTCTGAAATGTGTTTTTGATAAGAGAAATTACTTAAGCAGTGTTGTAATATTTAAAATTGTGCGGCACGATTCCGTAATATTTCAGACACTTTGCATTTCAAATGCAGGTTTATTTGACAGCCTGCAGAAACCAAACTTGGTAAAAAATTACTAGTTAAATTGTATAAATTTGTCCATCAATGTTCAACCTGCTTCAAAATGCCAATATATTTTATCAAAAACTGCATATAAATTTTCTTTCTGCTAAGCATGTGATAGAAAATAACCTCTTCTTCATATTTTATGCTCAAAGGAAGGGATATCTAGGCTTTAAATACGTGTTTTTAATGCCCAAATAATTTTCCGCTTGACCTGCGGATTAATATACATTAAGGGTTTTCTGTATTCAAACTATGTGGTTTCAGTGTAAATAAAAACAGTCGTTCCTCTATCCCATTAAGCAGCTACCATTAAGTACTCATAAAGTTTTAATGTACGTGGGATATTATGTATCTTTTATGTGCAGATACGGTACAAGTCAAATGGATATTTTACTGAATAAATAAATCGCAAAATTTTAAGAATTGTAAGACCTAAAGTTAACCTCTCATTGAATGTAAAATTTAAAATGACGCGATTGACTATGAAATGCGTAAAAAATGATATTTTCTGACAGGTTTTCTGTAAAATCAATTCAAGTTAAAAGCATATCAAAAATTATTGGTAAACACATACTAGTTAAGCAATCCTTTTAACCCAGTATCTTTTTCCCAGGCAACCGAGGAGCAGTGCATTCCAATGCCAGCATCGTAAAGTATCTGAAAATTTATGAATTGTCGCACGAGGATCAATTCTCGAACGCAACTTAAACAATCCTTTTAATCAAAAACACGTTTCAGAATATCAGTAAATATTGCGCGAGATCATTCATTGACAGTATCTTGTGTAACACAAACTTTTCCGAAATTGAAAGACCTGTTCAGCACGAGCATTTTCCATATCCCAATTGGTAAAGGCCCTTCCAACGTAGTTAGAATTCTCGATCGCATCCAAAAGGGCAATGAATCCCTGACTCAATTTATAGAAAGTTTGACTTATTGGCACTTGCTGACTAAAGAAAGCGGGCTCAAGACTCAGATGGGGAAAAACTTGGGTTTTTTAGAAGGACTGGGTTTCGACAATTTAGAATCCAAAAATTGTCCCCGAGTTTACTCGTGTTTGCCAGTAATCTACTTCTACCCGTACTAATAGTTTCTGTGCAAATGTCTATGAACTCTAGATCTAACCAAAAAGCACACGTGAATAAGCATGCTCCCAATCTGATCGAGGTGCGCACATCCAACGGAGAAGTACTACGTTAATACTAATTGAGCCTAGACCTGTAAGTAAAGTAGATTACGATATTCGCCATGATATATTGCCATATCTCCTTTCAGATTGATAAAAATGTCAGTAAGGTTAAAATAACACAGTTCACTTCATAGTAAACAGCAGCTTGATGCTGGTTCTGTGACACTTATAAATTCAATTCATTCCCAGTGTGTGAAGTATATCGTTCAGCGAAAACCAACTAGAATTTATCAGAGTTCGTGTTTCTTAGTTGCTCAAAAATGCAGCCAGCTCACTTGTCAACATTTAGAACTCTGACTAATTTAAATTCACGCGTACACTCTGCAGACGCCTCAAACTGGATTTCTGAAGACTTTGAAAAATGACGGACCACTTGTACAGTACTTCAGCACATACATTAAGAACTCATCTGACTTAATATTTAGCGAAAAAACCAACTGCAAAATCCGCTCTTTTAAAAATGGCGCACCTTTTGACAAATGCTGCAGGCGTTATGTTTCCCCGACATTTTGGATTTGTTGGTGAGCACATCCTTGGAGACGAAGACAGCGAGAGTGACATCGTTAACATCGGTGTAGAGTCCCTCGATGCATCCGGACGGTAAATTGCCCCTCAGTTCGCCTCCGCCTTTGTCGATGGCACGTGTCTGATTGGTACTTGCTTGACACTATGTCACCATAGGCCTCTGACAGGATGTGAGCCCATGGACTAATATTAGAGCGTCTGACTTAAGTAATAAATGTCCGAAAAGTGCCGGTTGGAGGGCCCCATTGTTTCTGAGCCGTGAAGTGCGCCTTAATCAGTTTAAAATGGGACAGGCTTGCGTTGCATCTACTGCACACACCCCCTGCCTCAATCAAACCAGGCTCCGATAACAAGGCAATACCAAAAACACTCGGGGGCGGCAGTTGACGGGGAGCAATGGCTGACAAATATAGGCAGCATATTTAGGCAGGTCACACAAGCCATGGTCCCCGCAGCCCACACAAGTCTTTCGTGAGGGTTTCCTACCTCTCGCATGCGTGCTTCTGACCTAAAAGTCATGCTAAAAATGCGCCATTGAACCTGAAACTCCACCCTGCAGTCAGCCACTCAGCGCCTATTACCAACGACGAGGACAGATGTAGCTCGTCAGTTAGCAACTTGCATTGCGCCATAAAAGTTTCAAGCTCGTCAAAGCTATTATAGTGAGGAAACGGCAGGGTACCGTGTCGATGGAGCTTCCGGTGCCGGCCTCACTCTCTTCCCTTTCCCTTACAGTATTCTACTGGCTGGGCCTGCCAACCAGCGGACGATGAGATTCAACCAAGAAACTAACCAAATTGAACCGTCCGTCTGGACGTGCCACGCACACGACATGCCCCCGCAGGATATGCCGGGGCGATTTGGATCTCCCATGCGTGAGAGTGCCATAAAGGTACCATTAAGAAGGAAAAATTGAGCCTGACTCTAATTCCTCCAGTCAATCACTTCACCCACACGACTATGAAGACCGAGATAATCTTGGCCATTAAGGACCTACAATATTTGGTTGTCCCATAAGTTCGTGCTGTTTTCACCTATCCACAATTTAACCTATTGTTATATATATATATATATTCAATAACCGAGGTAGTATGCATTCCGAGATGAAAATGAAGAAAGAAGGTTCGACGGAAAAATCGAGTTTCACTCGTGAATTTTCAAGCAGGTTACACCGGCCCGTCGTCAGACTAAATGAAAAGTGGGAATTCTGATTATCACACTAGAGAGCTTGGTTAGGGGTAGACAGGCAGACGTGGGTTGGAGGGGAGTCGAGAAACGTGTTACGATAAATGTCGAGAGTGAGGGACTTGGTGGTATCCCGATTGTGGATCGCGCCTCCGTGGGGGGGGGAGGGAGTATACCGTGTCCATGGATTTCCACTTGGTCAAACATGGATAAGCTATTGTTGGTTTATGGTCAACGCGAGTCAGTGAGCCGTGTACGTAGACCTTCGTAATGTGCATCCCGATCGACATGGCGGTTGATGCTGTTTGGGTTGGAGCGCCAAGCTTCGAGGAATTCTCGTGCCTGCTTGGTGTTAGCCATGACGACCACCTCGGTTGCGTCCCAATTGAAGCGGTGGTCACAGTCCACCGCATGCGCAAACACGAGGTACAAGGGATCGCGTCGGCGGATGGCCAGTTTATGATCGTTTATTCGGTTCCCAAGTTGTCGACCCGTATGGCCTACGTAAGCGCTCAAGCAATTTGCACACGGAATGCGGTAAATTACATTTGTTTGCTGCTCTTTTACTGTGAGGTCTTTGACTCCTGATAGTGCTGCGCGCAGGGAGGACGCCTGCTTGTAGGCGATGGAGATGCCAAACCGATTTAATTGTCTGGGGATCGCTTGGAAATTCCCTGCATGAAGGGTAGACGGAAGAATTTCCGCGACACTGTTTCTCTATTAGACTCGACAATTTGTGGTTGTCTCTGGCGTCTGAGACAGTTCTTCACAAAGCTGACCGGATATCCATTGAGTAGGAATAAGCGATACAAGTAAGCATGTTGCTTCTTAAGAAGGTCATCACTGCTACAATAGCGAAAAGCTAGGTGAAAAAGCGTTCGGATGCAACTTCTTTTGTGGCTCGCTGGATGGTTGCTGTTATAGTTAAGTATGATGTCAGCATTTGAGCCTTTGCGGTGCACGCTCGTCGTCAGGTCACCATTGTCCAGTTTTCGAATACTCACTTCTAGAAACGGGAGGATATTTCTCGTTGCCTCTTCGGGAGTAAATTGGAAAGCTGCGAAAATATTATTCAGACCCTGATGCAGCTGCTCAACCTTGCAGGTTTTCGTGATAACAAAGGTAGCAACTACATATCGGAGCCACAATTTTGGCTTGAAAGTTCGCATTAACTCCCCTCTAATCGCTGTAATAGAGTTCCGTGAGGTGACCAGATATCGACGAGCCCATTAGAGTGCCCTTAACCTGTTGATAATATTTCCCATCGAATTGACAATAGTTCTTCAGACAGAATTTAAGCACATCTAGAACCTGTTGCAATGGCATATCGACAGGATTGTCTTGTAGGCGTCGAGCTACACTCTCAATTGCCAGGTCATGCGGTATTGAAGAAAATAAGGCAACTGCATCGAATGATAGCATGCATTCATCAGGACTTACATTGACGCCTTGGATCTCCTGAAGGAAGGCCTGGGAATTTTTGACGCTATATTGCGATCCATCAGTCAGATGCTTCTGGTACCTGTATAACCGTTTGGCAAGGTTGTACGTGGGCGATCCAATGCGTGATACGATGATTCTCAGTGGTTCTTCGACTTTGTGCACCTTTGGAAGACCATACGCATGTGCGATACGGGGGTCACTGAGAATCATAAATTTGGAACCATCAGGACTTATGAGTTTCATTTGGGTGAGCTCATTCACTTTCTTCTTCAGGGCTGTGGCCTACTGTTTCGTTGGGTCTGCAGCGAGTGGTGTGTAGGTGTCTTGTTAGTTGAAGATTCGATTAGCTTTGTTGATGTAATCAACCTTTTCCATAGTGACAGTCGCGCCACCTTTGTCAGCCGGCACAATAACTATGCTGTCATCAGTCATCAGAGACCGCAGTCCTTTTTCTTCGTCGATCAATAATACTTGGAGGGGTTTCCTTTGCCGAAGGAGGCCCGTGGCGCAGCTGCGCATGTTTGCGCGCGTGTCTTCAGGGACATCAGAGGTCAGTAGGAGAGATTCAAGGCTCGCGAGGAAGTTTGCAGGTGCGGCATCGGTATGACTGAATTTTGTTCCCTTAAATAGTAGGCTAATTTCAGCGGGTGTGAGACTCCTTTTCGAAAGGTTAACGACTCTCGTAGACATCATGTTCTCGATGGTATGACGGAGAAGGGATTGCAGCTTCATGTGCAATTCTATCCGTTTCTTTAGCTTGGCGTCTATGGTGGTAGTATTTATTCGAGTAAAACTCACGAGTAAAACTCGACTTTTTCCGACGAACCTTCTTTCTTTATATATATATATATATTTTTTATGTAGAACCGACAAAGACAAGGGAGACCGGAATGGCCATTTCTGGCTTATTAGCCGTCATCAGTCAGTCATACCCAATCCCAAGTGTGGACCACCTGGGATTCGAACCCACGACCTTTGAGTAATTGAGTCGAACGCTCTACCATTGAGCCACGGGCTCGTTGCTTTGTCGGTTGCGATCGGGAATATGATGATAGTGTGTGGCTCACTGATCTGCTTGAGGAACATGCATGTTCCGTTGTGCCCTGGAGCTCACATTAGAGCCCTCGCAGGCGGTCGCGTAGCGACGTGAAGCATTGAAGCCCGTAGCTCGATGGTAGAGCGTTCGAATCAATTACCAAAGGTCGCAGGCTCGAATCCCAGGTGTTCCACACTTAGGATTGGGTATGACTGGCTGATGACGACTAATAAGCCAGAAACGGTCATTCCGGTCTCCCTTGTATTTGTTGGTTCTTCTTGAAAAAATTATATGCTTCACGTCGCTACGCGACCGCCTGCGAGGGCACAACGGAACATGCATGTTCTTCACTTGTTTATTTTGCTTCATGGTTTGCAAGCATTTACCGAGCTTGAATAAATTCTCGGGTTTGTATAAAAAGAATTCTTTGACCAAATCTTGAAAAGGGTAATTCGCTTGGTTTGTGTTGGAGTGCCCATAGAAGAGCATAGTCCAATGGAGTTACGTCCGGGGCATATGATGAATGCGAAAAATCCGCAAGCCCAAGGACTTCAATTATATTTTTGGTGAATTTTGCAACGTGGGACCTGACTTTCAGATGCTGCAAAATGACAGAATTTCAAAGCCAGGCGTTTTTTGAATTACTATATGAAGACGGCAAATCTGCTGACTGTAAAGCTCTGAATTCTTGGTCTGGCTCCTTTTGAGCAAGTCATAATCAATAATTTTCTCCATATCCCAGGAGTCACAGTGCACCGTTTTGTGGGAATGAAGACCCGGTGTGCTTAAAATCTTCGAAGCCTCGATTCGGTTCAACGCATGGAATGTCCATTTTACCGAAATCACCTTCTTTAAAATGGGTCTAACCACTTACGAACTATACTTTTGGCAAGGGCATATTCACCGTAAGTAGTATAAGTATTTCTGGTGGTCTCCATCGCTTTGACTCTTCGATTAAAATCGAATAAAACATGTTGCAAATGTTGATTTTCGTCGACATGACACTGCATTTTCTTTGAGCTGCAAATAAGCACGAATTAATTCAGTTTACAGTTCACCAACAACCCAATAATTATAGCTCTTGTCTCTGAAAAAACCTTCCTCCACGCAGATCATTTTGAGATATATGCAAACTCGAAGTCCGATCGCAAGGGAATTAAGACTGGAATGTTGAGATTCTTTACATTTTTCGTGAAAGCTCTACTCGAGGATACTATAGTGATCGGATGAACAAACTTTAATTGCCGAATGATAGAAACGTTGGTAAATGATTAGTGAATATGCTGGAAGTTTTGCCTTGCGTCGTCAAAAATGACATAGGGAAATCTGGGAAGGACACAAAAACAGAAAACTATTTTCCGTAAAGTTACACCGAAGAAACGTGGTGGCGTCTGAAAAAAGATGCAGATAGATCCCTTCTAGGAAAGTTACTGACCTTCGGAGTTAACTGTTCTTTCTCCGTTAATTTCTTTCGGCTAGAGTCCAATGAAAAGGGACCCACCTGTCTATAAGGCAGAAGATTGGTTGGCAGCAGGTGAAAACATTTATGTTAGTGCTCATTTCTTCTTTTGCTGACATATATGTATTGTGCAGGCTATGTGACCCTGGAGACCAATACTATTCATATTTCGGAATTCCACACACCGTTGCCAAATCTGCTTAGTCTTAGGGTTTTGAGGTGGTCATGCTGAAAGAAATGTTCTTATGACAGTTTTCAAAGAAAAGGCAATGCACACATAACATTAAGACAAAATCATTTGAGTTTTGTGCACCATTTTCTTGCTATGATTACTAATCACCTTCTTCACTGATTTGTTATCCTAGATGCCAAATAAACTTCTACCTGTCTTCTTTTAAAGTTGCTAACGATCCAATAAACCCTGTAAATATCAATATTTCTGCAAACCTCCACAGCAATGCACTAGCAGATCCAGATTACCACTTAGTCTACCTTTCATCAGTTTCATATGCAGTGAGACTAACATTAAACAATCGGCACTCTCAAGGATAACGGGAGGGATAAAGGTAGGTTTTCAAAATAGCAACTGGTAAGAGCAGTTACCCCATACATTGATTAATACATTTGTATGCATCAATTTTTTCGGAAAGTTACTTCCCTGCCCTGCTAGGCTAAGAAAACCTAAAACACGAATTCAAATGTCAGTTTTTTAGCTTTGAAGTTGTGTTGCAGTTAGCTGATGCTAATAGCGTAAGCCAGAAACAACCACTGAGGTCTCCTGCCTTAGCGATACCAACCGGCCTGTTTTACTTTACAGCGTTACTGTACCATGAACAAAACTATTTCGCCCTGTATACATATCAGCAAGTTGCCACCCTAGGTGCCTTTCAATAGAGACCATTGCTGATAAAAGTGACTGACAGGCTCCTTTAGTCGGTAGGGGGTACTAGTTGAGGGAGGCACACCAAAAGTAGCTCCCTCTAACTGGTATCCAACTCTCACTAGTGGCTTCTCGAAGCTGGACTCCACCCAGTAGCCAAACCCCAGGCAAACGCCACGATCGGCAGGCTAAACCGGGTGAGGGTCTCCGGTGTTGTGTGTTCCTCCCCATCCGGTATGTCTGCTCCCTTCCTCTCTCCTTCTTTTCCCTACCCTCTCCCATCTACCCTCCACCCTGCCCTTCCCTCCTCTCCCCTCCTTCCTCTCCTCCCACACTCCTCTCCTCATTTTACCCATCACCCTTCCTTCTTCCCCCACGGTTGCACAATTCCTACGGCGGGCGCGATAGCAGTCATGTAGGCGGACCAGGCGAATCGGTCGTTCTCTGACTAAACTAAATCTTGACCCATAATAGAGTTCACTAGCCGCCTGGGCTGACTCAGCGGCCCTATTTAGGGACAGCATTACTTATCCCCTCGCGGGAAAAGAGGCAGGACAAGGTGCCTTAAAAAATGCTGGGTCTCATTATAGCTGCAGCAGACCATAGCTAGAAGCCTGAAATTCACGCGGTCGAAAAACTCACAATATCGACGAAGCAAATGTTTATAAAGAGCTGTTGGCTCTGAATGAGTCTAAATCACCGGGCCCAGATGATATACCGCCAAAGTTACTAAAGGAACTCGCTGCGGAACTGGCCAAACCGTTGTCAATGATTTTCCAAACCTCGTTCGAAGCCGGCACGTTACCTGCTGATTGGAAATCTGCACGAATCACACCATTATATAAAGGTGGAAGCAAGGTTTCCCGCAAATAATTACTGGCCAATTAGCCTCACCTCAATCTGCTGCAAACTCATGGAAAAAATAATAAAGCGAGAGCTAATGCGCTTCTTAGAGCAGCATAAATTATTATCTGATGAGCAGCATGGATTTCGAAGTGGCAGGTCTTGCGTAACGAACTTGCTCTATTGTTTGGAACATTGGACGCGAGCAGTTGATGAAGGAAGCGCGCTGGACGTAGTCTACATAGACTTTAAGAAGGCATTTGATAGTGTCCCTCACCAGCGACTCCTACACAAACTCAACCGAACAGGCATTAGGGGTAATCTCCTCAGATGGATCAAAAAGCTTCTTATTTGGCCGCTCTCAAACCGTCCATGTCGGTAACCAGCAGTCGGCGGAGGTTGCGGTTGAAAGTGGAGTTCCCCAGGGCTCCGTTCTTGGCCCTATTCTGTTCATTTTTGTACGTCAACGACTGCATCAATGGATTGGATTGTGATGTCGCCATGTTTGCGGATGACATTAAGCTATGGAGGGTCATCAGAACTGCAGCTGACGTAAAGCATTTGCAGGAAAAACCTAAACCGACTTCAACAATGGTCAAAGGACTGGCTTTTTGCCGTTCAATGAGAAAAAAATGCACTATTCTACGAGTCGGTAGAACTAGCACTCCGAACCTCATGGATTACTACCTGAATGGTATACCATTGCAAGAAGTTGACGCGCAGAAGGACTTGGGAGTGTGGATCTCGCGCTCCCTCAAACCCTCGCTGCATTGTTCAAAGGTAGCCAAGTCTGCGATGTCAGCCCTGTACCTTGTCAAGCGGGCTTTCTGTGCCTTTGATGAAGACTGCTTTGCCAAAGTCTTTCGAACTTTGTGTGGCCGCAATTGGAGTTCGCTATCCAAGCTTGGAGACCCTGGAACGCGAAAGACCTCAATATCCTCGAAAAGGTTCAAAGACGTGCAACCAAACTTGTGACTGGACAGGGCTCATTACCCTATGAAACCCGATTAGCTAACCTTAATCTCTTTCCCTTGGAGTTACAGGCAGCTACGAGGTGACCTGATACAAACATTCCGTATCATGTGCGGTCAGGGCTGCTGCCTCGCACCCGGAGACTTCTTCCAGTTAGCAACAACCACGAACTTGAGAGGGCATCCACTCAAACTACGTGTAACTGGGGCCAGACTGGATACACGAAAGTTCTTCTTCTCCAAGAGAGCGGTCGACGCTTGGAATGCTCTGTCTCTGGATGTTGTTATGGCTACTTCCGTTGAGCTTTTTAAGAAAAACCTGGACCAGTATAGCAGTGCCCACTATAATATCCCCAGATATTCTTAGTCACGTCCCAGTTGAATAACACTCTTATATGACAATACTACTTTCTATATTACAGTACCATTTTTATAGCATTTTTTATTAGCTCAAACTCGTCGCATATGCCTCACTCACGAGAATCTCGTCACCAATAATAGCATGTACTCATGCTACTCGGCATATGCAAGTACACATTTATGTTTACTCTTTTTGATGAGCCAACAGCTGCTTATTTTCCGCACGCTATTATGCAAACCAACTTTTTTACATTTTCATGATGTACCAGAGGCTTTTTAGCCATACTGTAACCAAGAGGGAGTTCAAAGGCGTTT
Source organism: Schistocephalus solidus (assembly GCA_017591395.1). Lineage (NCBI taxonomy): Eukaryota > Metazoa > Platyhelminthes > Cestoda > Diphyllobothriidea > Diphyllobothriidae > Schistocephalus > Schistocephalus solidus. Next base: position 21,784 of record WEDG01001187.1, on the reverse strand, counting down.
GCCTATCTTTCCCTTAATAAACTTGACTTGACTTGACTTGACTCTTCTCCCAATCCCCTCTCACCGTGCCCTTCACAATACTCCCCCGGGCTGATAGGATGAGCCCGATCACTCAAGCTGCCAGAATGTTTGATCTCTTTAAGACAATCCTATGAGCAACCGGCCAGAACGGAGGACGGCGCTAGTCGCTCGTGAATTTGCGCGCTTCAAGGTGGACATCACCATACTCAACGAAACCCGATTCTCCGAGCAAGGCAAGCTGGAGGGGGTGGGTGCCGGTTACACCTTCTTCTAAAGTGACCACCCGCAGGCAGAGTGATGCAACGTCGGCGTTATCTTTGCGACCAAAACCGACATCGTGGGACGTCTACCCTGTCTGCCACAGGGCGTCAATGAGGAGCCTCCGACTGCCTCTTTGGGTAGACAAGTTCGTTGCCATCGTCAGTATCACCACCTTCCCCCAATGACCAGCTCCGACGAGGCAAAGAACAAATTCTACGACGATCTGCATGCCCTCCTGGCCGCTTTGCCGAAGGTGGATTAGTTAATTGCCTTGGTGACCTTAACGCGCGCGTTGGCAAAGACATGGAGAACAGTATGGGTCTTTATGATCTCGACGGCTTCAATGACAATGGTCTTCTCGAACGAACCTGCGCAGTGCACCGCCTGATCCTGACCAATACCTTCCTCTGTCTCCTGATGCGGCAAAAGGTAACCTGGGTGCATCCCTGGTCGAGAGACTGGCACTTGCTGGATAAGGCCCTCGTCCGGCAGCGTGCTAGTGACAGAGGCGATCCCTGGTGCCAACAGCTGGATGGATAACCACCTCGTCATCTCCAAGATGAGGCTTCTTCTGCAACCACGCAGGAGACCCAAGGTAAGTGACCACCAGGTAATTTGAATACTGTCTTGTTAAGTGTGCCTGCTGACCATCTCGATTTCAGTAACGAAATCGCCAAACGGCTAGCCAATCTCCCAGTCGCCGACGAGGATACCTCCGTAGAGAACTGCTGGGGCTAACAGAGGAACATGGTCCAATCCACCGACCTCAATGCCCTCGGCCGCGCACGTATACACGAGGACTGTTTCGATGAGAACGATGCAGCCATCATGCTCGCCGACAAGAAACGGTTGCACAAAGCCTACGTTGACCGCGCTACCGATGCAAACAATGCAGGTTTCTACCAAAGTCGACGTGTTGTGCAGCAGCGACTGTGGGACATGCAGCCACCTGGATGGCCCGCAAGGCCGAGGGGATCCAAGGGTACACGGACCGCAACGAATGGAAGAACTTCTTCACTGGTATCAATCAAAGTTTTCTACGGTCCACCCCCTGGTCAAAGTAATGGCTCGTCTTCTCAGTGCTGACGGAACTACCCTACTCACTAAGAAGACGCAAATACGGAAGCGCTGGGCTGAGAACTTCAGAAACGTCCTCCACCAACCCTCCACCATCTCCGATGCCACCATCGACCGATTGCCTCAAGTGAAGGCCAATGCCAACCACGATCCCCTGCCCTCTATCCAAGAAACCCTTAGGGCCATCCAGCAACTCTTCAGCGGGAAAGCACCTGGATCGGACGCGATACGGACTGCGTTTGTTAGCATGATGGCTCTCAACTGATGCACCAGCTCGCAGTGATGTTCCAAGAGATGTGGCGCGAAGGACATGTTCCTAAAGATTTCAAAGACGCGACCATCGTTTATCTCTACAGGCTGAAGGGGAACCGGCAACTTTGTGATAACCACAAAGACATCTCGATGCTCAACATCACCAGGAAGATATTCACCCGCATCTTTTTCAATCGTTTGAACGGCCACCTAGACCAAGGATGCTCCCGGAAAGCCAATGTGGCTTCAGACGACACCGCAGAACAACCTACATAATTTCAGCCAGTCGCCAGCTACAAGAGAAGTGCCAAAAGATCGGACGAAAGCCTTTGATACGGTGATTCGCGACGGACTATGGAAAATCATGCAGAAATTCGGCTGTCCTGAGCGGTTCACGCACATGGTACGTCAGCTTCGCGATGGGATGATGGCGCGCGTCACTGACAACAGGGCGGTATCTGAAGTATTCGCAGTGGCCAACGGAGTGAAGCAGGGCTGCGTATTGGCTCCCACCCTGTTCAGTCTCAGGTTCTCGGCTATGCGGATAGACGCCTACCGTGATGTACACCCTGGGGTCCACATCGCCTACAGAACTGTCGGGCACCTTCTCAACAGTCGGCGTATGTAGGTCCGAAATCGCGTGTCTACGACTACAGTCCACGACTTGCTCTTCGCAGAAGACTGCGCCCTTAAAACCATGACGAAGGAGAACATACAAAGGAGCATTGATCTCTTCGCCGCACGTTGTGCCAATTTTTGGACTATCAAACAATACAGCCAAAACGGTAGTCATGTACCAACCGTCACCCGAAGCAGAATATAATGTTCCCTTAATCAATGACAACAGCGCTCAACTCAAAATGTGGCAACATTTTCCTATCTGGGAAGCACACTGTCCCACTACATGCAAATCGATGACGAGGTTGCTCAATGGATCTCCAAAGCCAGCCAGGTCTCCGTGTGGAATCGCCACGATATTCAATGAATGCCAAACTAAAGACGTATGAGGCCGTCGTCTTGACAACACTCCTTTACGGAGCGGGGACCTGGTCTGTATACTCAAACCAAGCCAGGAAGCTAAATCACTTCCATCTCAGCTACCTCCGCAGAATACTGAAACTGAGATGGAAAGACAGGGTCCCGGACACGGAAGTCCTGGAGCGGAACGGAATCCTCAGCATGTACGATATGCTGAGGCAAGTGCAACTGCGATGGAGCGGCCACCTGGTAAGAATGGACGACGAGCTACTACCCAAACGACTTTTATACGGAGATGTCGCTACGGTTGCTCGCCGACAAGGAGGTCAAAAATGACGCTAAAAGGACACTTTGAAGAAATCTCTGAAGCAACTGCAAATCAACCCGGCGACCTGGGAGGACTTCGCCCAGGATAGACCGGCATGGAGAAGATCCGTGAAGACTGGTTCAGCAATCTATGAAGCCAACAGGATCGCCTCCGCCAAGACCAAAAGAGCGGCACGAAAGTCACCAGTGCCAACACCGTCAATTCCTAAGACCTGCCAGCATGCCCACACTCTCAACGCACCTTCCAGGCCCAAATCGGCCTGGTCGGATACCTTCGTACGCAATGCAACAACAATCTGATAAATTCAGATTCTACGTACGAACATCTCCCCTACCACCCCTGCTCCGGACCTCATGACGATCATTACCACCACCATTTGCCAAATACGCACCTCAAAGGAACCTCCTCCGATTACTCGCCATATGATACCACAAACATTAACATAAACACCATTACCAGCGATGCGGACTCGATTTTAACACGTCCCATTGTGACCGCACCTTCACCTCACGCATCGGCTTGGTCGTTCACTTTCGAATCCATCGTACAGAGACTGGTGAAATAGTGCGTGGAGCACCAACAAACCGCAGAGATCACTGCATCTTCTGCCATCGCTGCCTTCGCGCACTCACTCACCGCATGGGTCTATTCGGCCACATGCGCATCCATGACAGCGGAATTCACCGCAATGTCGACAACACTGATATTCCAGGTACGCCCTCCACCCCTGCCATTCCCACGACCACGACCACTGCGAAAAACACTACCGTGGACGAAAACCACCCAGGACCTCCTGATTTCTCTTGCCTCCACTGCGCCCACAACTTCACCTCACGCATCAGCCTTGTCGGTCACCTGCTAATCCACCACACAGAGACTGGCAAACCAGTATCTGGGGCTCTGACATACAGTTGCTGCACCCGCCTGAAGTGCCCACACTGCTCCCGCACATTCACACACCACATGGGCCTATTAGGTCACATGTGTCTCCACGATAACCTGCGGTAAACCACAGTAGACCAAACCACATCAACGCACAATACCTACATCACAACATACAAAATACGCTCACTATTATCACGTACCTGAGACTATAACGGTTTCCAAGAAGTCATGGCTTGGAAGGCTGCCAACTGACGCTTACACCAGACCACGCCGTCGGCCTAGTGTGTTGTGCATTGAGTGGCTGAACAGGCGCCTGTCTCCTTCTTACCCCCTGGTTTTGGGAATCCTGATGTGTGCGTTAAGGATCCCAAGTCGTACTGTGGCGCACAAATCGGGTTCGCTGGCCCTTTCACCCACTGCGCCCGATCCTGCAACAAACAACTGACCGGCTCGGATGGTGGTCTGATTGTAGGGGTGGGGGAGGGAGTGAAGTCGACGGCTCAGCCCATTTTCCTCACTATAAATAAGCTGACGGCTTGAAACCATCCCGGTGCGCCAATAGCCATAGCTTGGAAGGTTTCCGACTGATGGGATAACTCGGACTGCGTGGTCAGCCCAGTGCGTGCGTTTGTGCGCAATGGACGACTGGCGGGCTGAGAGTCAGGCTGTAATAGCTCTGCTTTAGTGTGGCCTTTATGGCACTCCCACTCGGTCGGGATCAGAGCCGCCCCCTCACTCTTATTTTGTTGTGTTTTTATTCTCTGTTGGACCACAGTGCGTGGGCCTGCACCCTCTCCCGTCTCCGGTCTTCTCGACTCTGTCTTGACGCCGGGTACAGGTGGGGAAGTGGAACAGAGAGTGACGAGGCTGCAGTGTATGTCACCGTCACTGCGCCACCCTGTTGCGGTGCATACGGTTCGAAGTTTTTATATCTACAGAATGGGTCCCGAGTGTGCTGCAGTCCAAGGTTGTCTTGTTAAAACACTTCATGTATCTTTTTCACCAAATCGCTTTGTTTACGGAATTGTTGAATTGTTTTCCAGCAAAGCAATGTACTTAGACGAGTTAAGTGCGCGAAAATGAGAAGTCAGTAAGCAGCCAAGGTATTTTATTTTGCGTCACTGACCTATAAAAGCAGCCTAACACACCAAAATCAAAGTGGGCGCTGAGATGATCCGAAGCTCCCGGCTCATATTAGTGGTCAAACAAAAATGCTACTTTGATGGCAACATCTGAACCATATTAGTTATCAAACAATGACCCAAATCACACGCAAAAAGCAAGGTGGACTGTCATTTAGAGTGTGCTTTTATCTATCTCTGCAGCCTGCTACAGTGCACCTAATGCGTTTTCGATTTAAAAAAAGTGGGTGAAGTTGGAATATTAAATGTTTTGCAGCATAATCGCAAAATATTACGTTCACACCAGAATAGTGACCTTTAAAAATACTTCTTTCCATTTATCAAATAAAAATGACTTAGTTAGTATGAATGGTCCCATTGCTTTTTAATGCCCTTATAATTTCAGATGCATTTTATACTGGCTTGAGAGAAAATTGCACCTTCAACGTTTGTGTTTGAAAAAAGCAGTTTAGCCTTTTAAAAAATTTTGTAGGTTCTTGATTTTTGAGACCGTGAAATAGTTATTCTTGAAAATTTGCATTTGATCTGCTTGTAAAATATTTAACGTGGTCCCCATTTACCGCGACATTTTATGACGGTTAAATAAGGAGTATTCTTAAAAGCGTATAGATCAGTATAATTTTTTTACACTCTGACTGTAGGTGTAACAGCAGATCAGGTCTAAAAAGAATATGGAAAATCAAATGTTTTTTTTAAAAATCGAATGAAGGTGATTCGAGTATCAAATTTACAGAAAACGTACTTTGCTACCAAAGGAGCATGACAGAAAATATTGTTTATGCAGATTATCTATACAATATGCCTGAATGTCTACAGGAATCCAAAATCAATGGTAAAAATTCATGCCTCTCAAGCGGTCATTTTTACATAATGTAGTTTATGCAGTTGACTGCCAAGAAACTCATTCCACAGTCGGCATCCTGCCGTGACTGAAATATCTGGGGCATACAGTTAATCCAAATAGAGCCTAAACTATTGTCTAGAGCAAAGTTTAAGTCTGATCACTAGCCCTTAAGCCCCTCCGCTCAATCCGAAAGCTTAAGCGTACCGTAATTATGATAATTAATACCTAATCAGATGAGGTTAGACAAACTACAATAAGTACCATTAACCCGCTACTGATTAATGCTTAATCGAAATTTTACCCGTGAACTGAATCATTCACTCGTAGGCCTAATTATGACCTTAATCAGAGTTCTAATTGCTAAATTGTGGAACAAGACAACACTTAGTCCAAACATTACTGTTAATTATTGAAAACAAGCCAGCTTCCCAACGTTAACTTCAACACTACCTTCTGCTGAGAACTAACCGCACCCCAAATCTAAAAGTGATCACCACCCTCCTATTGACTTCCACTTTAACCCCTAACCACTATCCAAATCCACAAATAATACCAAATATTTAGTACTTTCAATGAAGTTTATTTAAACATTAACCGTAACAGTAAATCTACCCCAAACTCTAATGGATAGATCATTCCTTACCTAAAAGTAACCTCCCAGACTGGATACCTAACCGTAAACCGAACCCAAATCCAACTTTAACGATTTCCATTTACCCTTGCATTTATACTAACCACATAACCCTAACCCAACCCTTTTGGTGTTCGCTTGACCCTAGGTTTAACCTTTCCACATATCATAATATTTAACCTAACACTAATATTTACTCAAAGTCGAACCCGAATTCTAACCGTCACATGCCAGAATTCAAATCGTGAAGATTAAAAAAGTCTTCCTACCATCTTCAAATAATTTGTTTTGACGTTCACTGCGTGCGCACGGAGTTGGTGCAACAATGGTGACTGCACATGGATTAGTTTATACTAAGGCGGACTTTCGCAATCTCTGCTTCCTCACGCATCATACTCTGATGCCAAGACAATGCCAGATAGACCGAAGGGAAGCGCGGGCGCAGTAGCTGACGAAACTTCAGAACCTGTCTACGCGTGCCACACGCGACCTGAGACCCACGCCTTGTACCAGGCTCTGATCTCATGTGACTACGAGTGCCACAGAGGCCACATGAAAGAGGAGCCACCACTGCAGCCTCTTCAGTCGATCCACTATACTTACCATTGGAATTTCAATTTACAACTAAGTACTTAGCGAAACTTGTTCCTATTTGGAGAGGACCCGTTCGGGATGTAGTCAATGTCATCACGCATAAACATTGTGATTCACCCACCCCTACGTCCGTTTCGATCCATTCAGATTAGCTCAAATCCGTCCAGCCCTGACTTCTTCGTCTGCGATCTGCTCATTTAACCATGTTTTAGTTAGAGCTATGAAGTCAGGTTGCATATGGTTCACGGCCAGTTTGATTTCATCCATTTTGTTTAATAGACTCTGCACATTCGTGTACATCATTGTCATCTTATTTTTTCTCTAGATCCCTGCATGTTGTTAGTTGGTTCTTGCGCCAATAGATTATTGCTGGATATTTTGAGATATATATCCAATTCCCTGTTTGCGTTCAAATCGATAGGCATTTTGTAAGGCTGTTGACCAGCACTGTTGCCGTCAATTGCACCGAGGGATCTCATAGAAACGAAAGCTCCTTTTTAATGATTTTGTTTTCTAATATTTTCCGGTTAATTTACCCCTTGGATTTATGTCTTTAAAATTCTGTTACTAGTGTCCTCATTTTCATTCGGTCAGTGAGAGTGTAAGCCGGCTAAAAAAACACTTCATGATGGTTTATTCATAGCCTGAACTTTCGGGACAGTAGCAGATCTACCTGCTGTTTGCTCCTCAAGAAGACTTTCGACGGTTTCAGTCACATCTCATATGTGCCAGTTCTAACTAGAAGCCCTAATCGAAAGATCTTGAGGATTCCGACAATCACACCAAGTTCTTGAGAAGTATTTAGTAAATTTAAGAATTTCGAAAGATCCTGTTTTATCCTCTCTTTCAGAGTTCCCCCAGTACCCTCAGGGACTCTCTACAATACAAGAAAAATGATCTGTCAGGAAAAAACCTGTGTCTGCATCCTACCTTCTTTAAATGATGGAGATTTGAATAATAAACTTTGTTAATGCCTTTATTACTGTGTTCAAATTGGTCTCCATCGATGAGCCTGTTGGTTGATTCTGAGACATCGCTTTGGACCCCTCAAACAGCGCAAATTCTTCTAATACGGCGTTCGCTTGAACAGGTCACGAGGAGCCTAAATTTGGGTTGTGACATCGATGTCTGTTGATATGTTGCCGTGGTGAACAACTTTACGTCTTTACGTCGCTGACCACCATGACCTGTTCCATTATAGCCCCATGTACATGTATAGGGTATGCTACTGGCGCGCTTTCGTGGTGTTATTGATAGTTTACCGTAGCCACTTGTCGATTTTTCAGGGTCCGTTGACCGCTGATTTACTTTACTTTTACCCTCTAGGCTCCAGATTTTCCGAGTTTGGAGAAATAAAAGGCATACTTTCATCCCCGCCTATTTTCTTCTTGGTCACCTGTATTTCAAGTGACTCAGAGCTCTGTTCTAAGGACTTAGTTCATTTTCTCTCTTTGTTTCGCTTGATATTGTGGCCAGCGAACTTTACAGATTCCTTGCTCGATTATATTTTTCAGGTCTTTTGGATTCTGGTACAGCGAGTTAATTTTGTTATGTTTGATCAATACTGTTATTTTTTCTGAAAATAGATCTAGGCCTCATTCTCATCTCAAAACTCTGGTAGTAAGTACTCGGCATCCATTTATTTATTGTTTACCATACTTGTGGTCGATTTCATTAGCGCACTGCTTTCTTCAGTATTGCTGCTCGGTGATTCTTCTCGGCCAATTGACACTGACTTGAGTATTTCCGGTAAATTTTTTGTCACATTGAATCGAAAAAGGTTTGCAGAGGTGGGACAGGTCATTATTTCTGGATTATAAACTATTTTTGTCTGCCGGCCACCCAAGCGTTGCCGAGCGGTTAATAGCGTCGGTCGTTGATTGAGAGGTGGTGGTTCCGATCTCAGTCACTGGGGTGAATTTTAATCTCGTTTAGTAGGGTCGTGGACATTGCATTTCGCAGGCCAGCCAGCTCTACGAGACTACAGCTTAAATTAGCATATGAATAGTTTGCTAAGCGCAACCAAAAGCAATTTTCCGAACCAATTTCAATGTCGAATCAAAGAACAACATAGCCTTTGAAACGAGTTGGTCAGTATTCATCCGATCCTTGCTGATATCTGACCACTGCGCTTGTGGAAGAGGAGTCAATCTTCCCAGGGATCCTAAGTAAACTGAGTGGGCTCCTTTGTTATGATTCAGGTTGCGATTTTCTGGGATTCGTAGTGGAGGATAAAGTGTGCTTGACGAAAACAATGTTTCTCGGCCTTTATAGGCTGTGAAACACGAACAATACGCGATCTTATGTCAAGTTATTTCATCAAGGACTAACTTCGGACACAGATTTATGACCAAAATATAAAAAGGCCAGGAGACGAGCAAATTTAAAACCAAATTCAAACTATGCACGCTCATAATTGCTCTTTCAGCCCGGAGGATTACATAGAGTTTTGCCTGCAAATTTAACCTGCGCGGTCATTCATACTAGTTTAGACGCGAACGCATGTGACTGGACTCAAAACAAAAACATTTTCTTCAGAAAACGAATGATACGACCATTGACCTCTCTACCAATGCACATGGTGATGGTCAAGACTATTTTTGATTTTCATATATAAGGCTCGATGACATATTATTTGCCTAAAAGCATCTTTCAAAACACGAATACTTATAGCCCGTCTTCTAAAACCTTTCTTGACCAAATCTCCTTCCACACTACGGCGTACTGAACAAAAACGAGTGTTTCGATTTGAAACTTTTTACTGACTCAATTTGTGAAAGGTACTGCTTATTAATAGGCTCAGCAAGAGCATTACCTAGATGCCTTCGATATATACATGTGAACCACGAGCAATATGCGATCTCATGTTAAGTTATTTCGTCGAGGCCTGACTTCGGACACAGATAAATGACCAAAATATAAAAACGCTAGGAGACGAGCAAATTTAAAACCGAATTCAAACGATGCACGTTACTGCATATTAATAGGCCCATCAAGAGCATTACCTATACTCTTTCGATATATACATGTGAACCACGCGCAATATGCAATCTAATGTCAAGTTCATTCGTCGAGGCCTAACTTCGGACACAGATTAATGACCAACATATAAAAACGCTAGGAGACGAGCAAATTGAAAACCGAATTTAAACGATGCACGTTACTGCATATTAATAGGCTCATCAAGAGCATTACCTATACTCCTTCGATATATGCATGCATAAATGCATGCGTGCATTTAATTGGGCTTTGGGTGATTGGGATTATTCAGGAAAAAAACACTGCTGAGAGAATGGGCGTATTCGCCATAACTATGAGGTGAGATTTTAGTCTCCATTCGTTTTCGTGGAATATGATTTCTGTAACAAAAATAGTAAGTGGACGTCCATTTGCTCATTTCTTGCTAAAAATTTCACTCCCTGAGTGGTGGATTGCAGTCAGCGAAGTATCATTTGAAATGAGATCGGCATAGGCACTTAAGACCGCACACTCCATCACTACTGAAGCTGTTGAAGTAAAGAATACCATACACAATATTTTAATATTCATAGGTCGAATATTCAAGATTGAAATTGATTAAACGCAAATGATTGACTATGTTTGATTGTACGTGCCAGAAAAAGAAAAAAGAACACCCCAAAGTGACCGTTGTGCCAATGGTTGACAAGCTGCTTTGTAAGCGGATTAAAGTAGAGACTGACGATCGTCGCAGACAACCATAACGGAACATGTGCAGCAACACTAGGTCAAATCCAAAAGATTGTTTTTTTTATTAATTCGAACATGCTATTGTGATCTTCAGTATTTTATCGGTTGGCAACTTACAGATAATAAACTTACATGAACGGCCTAACGTTCTGCAAAAGGTCTGGTTTATCATTGACAAACATGAAAAGTAGGAAGGGTCCAATCCCATTGGCCAGAATCACTCCCCTCCTCACGCAGGTGGAGTTGGGGTTAAAATCGGAAATTTAAGGCACTGCTTGTGAGAGCTAGCTAATAAGGTAACAGAAGAAGAAGAAGAGAATATAAGAAGATAAGAAGAAGGCACGAATGACATTATAGAAAACACCGATAAGGCAGAACACCTCAGTCGTTTTCTGCATCTGTTTTCACCGATGAAACAGACAGTAAAGAGTTTGAATTTCCTGCTGGAAAAAGCGATGAAGGCATGGAAAGCATCAAGTACACAGGAGATTTGAGGAAAATAATTCTTGCGCTTAAGTTCCAGACCAAGTTCAGACCAATAAAATCGGAAAAGGTTCTGAAGGAGGTTGTTTGCCAACTCTCCAGACCGCTCGCGCGTATTATCCAGTCGTCATTTGATCAAGGCAGTCTCCCTTCTGATTGGAAGGTAGCAAATATATACCCCATCCAAAAGGTTGGTTTCAGAAAACAGTGCTAACAACTATCGACCGGTAAGCATAACATGCATTTTTTGCAGCGTTATGAGAAGAATCATCAAACGATAAACTATGAAGTTCCTCGAAGAAAAGGATCTCTTCAACGGTGTACAACATGGCTTTCGATAAAACACCGCATGCTCAAATAATATGCTCTATTCAATGGAACAGTGGTCTCGATCGTTAGATGAAGGCAAAAGGCTCGATGTCGTTTGCATCGACCTCAAAATGCCTTTGATAGTGTTCTACACCGCCGACCACTATACAAGATTCAAGAATCTGGGATAAGGAGAAGTTGCTACACTGTGCAAGACTGATCGCAGTCTGCGTGTATTGACAACGCGAAATCAATGCCAATGCCAGTTTTGAGTGGGGCACCTCAGAATTATGTGCTCGGGCTATTGTTGTGTTTAATTTTTGTCCATGATTTCATGAATGGACTGGCCTAAAATTGAATCAGGGTTGCAGATGACATCAAGGTAAAGCGAGGGATCAGATGTAAGAATGATGAACACCCCCTACAAGAAGGACCTACCTGCTTAAACGAATGGTCCGATAAATGATTGCTGAGGTTTAAGCTTGGGAAGTGTGTTGTACTGCAGCTCAAACCAAAGAAAGACGGTGACCATGAAGATGCTCCTCAATACTCCTTAGCGAAACGGGTCTGCCAACTGAAACTGAACAAAAAGACCTTGGAATTTTAGTTCGCCATTAATTTCAAAACATCGTTAACTGTCGACCTAGCACGACCAGTTCTGCCTACATTCAGTATAATTCAGTATATATAAGGGAGGTAGGCAAAGCCTTTGAAAACCCTATTTACAAATAGACGTTGGCAAAATAAGCAAATGTTACATGGCGATAGTCGTTTTAGTATATCGGTAATTGGTGTCGACGAAATATATGTCCATCAAGTAAAAATGCATCAAGTCTTCTTTTAAACATTTCAACGCTTTCAGTCTGAACAACCGAAGCTGACAGTTTGTTCCATTCTTCAATCATTCGTTGGGAAAATAAGTTGGCCCGCACTTCAAGTTGGGCGTGTTTTCTTTTCAGTTTGTATTGGTGACCTCGGAGACTTGTCATGTTTGCCAATTCAAAAACGTTGGCCATCTGAAAAGCACAATCAACTCCTCTGACCAGTTTGAAGACTAAGATCATATCCCCTCTGTATTGCCTATAAGAGAGAGGAAAAATTTTAAGTCTTTCTAGGTGGCCCTCATAGGGTAGGCATTCCAATCCGCTGACTAGTGTCGTTGCCATCTGTTGAACTTTCTCCAGCAGAGCGTAGTCATGTTTCGTCGAAGGGCACCATGCCTGAACGCAATATTCTAACACCGGCCGGATAAATTTTCCAAAAACGCGCCCAAGAGTATTAAGTATTTGTAAATTTTATCTGCACACATTGTCAAAACTTTATTTTGTTACTAATGTTTGTTTAGAAAGTGCCTTGCCGGTAATAACCAAATATAAATTCTACATTCTAAGTCATCATTCTGTCATTATGGAAGCCCTCCTTTCAGTGTCTACGTGTGGCAAAAGAGGCAGCGTTTGTTCTTCCTATCCTAGAATACTGCTGTTCCCTCTTTGGGCTGATGAACGCCTCTGACCGCAGTAAGATTGAAAAAGTTCAGAGGGTTTTTACTCGAAGACTATTTTCTCATCCTGGATCCAGTATCTCTTATACGGATAGATACCAGTTAGCAAACATTAAATTTCTGTGGGTTAGAAGACTCAAAGCCGGTCTCTGCTTCCTGTTTCGCGTTTACTCTAGTCCAAATCTCCCACACATTAACGATCTTACTCCGGTAGATCGACCCTATGCCACTCGCAATTCTTCTATGATCATTTCAATACCCCGTAGCTCCACAACTAACCGGTTTCAGTTTGTTGCCTCTAAATATGCATTTATATGGAATAATCTTCCACTGAAAATTAGGTTGTCGTCTACATTAGCTATTTTCAAAACCAAATTACGCATACATTTAACTTCGGAAAGTATAAAGTCCTTATTGTCTGTTTCCTTCCCAAACTCGCAACTTTTGGATTTTGAAAAGGGTCCTCCTGGTATTTGAGGCAGCTCCCTTGATATTATATTGGTCTCTTATTATATTTCCATCATCCTTTGCAGTCAATCTTTGCATTCACTTTTTCTTCCCTTCCTTTTAAACTAGCATTACCAACTCTTGACAACCTTGATACTTTCCTCCGAATTTGCTACCCTGACGATGGTCTCCGGGATCTGTGGATCATCGTGGCGAGTTCTGACGTTTTTGCCACCTTGTTGGTTGATTTTGCAGTCAACAAGGTCGCATCTCGGTGACGATCTCGTGACCTTTATTTCCCCCCTTCGTTTCGACGATGTTGTCTACGATGAGTAAGTCCTGTCTCACCTCCCTGATGATTATAAACAGTAGAACTGGCTGTTATATTATCTCTTACCCGTCAAGGAGCTTTTTGAGCCCTCTTTCGTAGTCACCAACATCATAGAATTATCCCACTGCATCGTACCATATCCATCAACTCTTTGGTAGTAAAAGTTTATTTAATCCCGGTTTACAGGCATTATGAGACTAAATATGAAGTGAGGATCTAGCTGGCAGTGAAAAACTCCTATATATATATAATTTTAAGTGTTTTTCTATTTTTATATTATTCAAGAGAAAAAACTGCCATTTTAAGGTTGATAGCAGTTCAGATCAGGAAAGGGCTTACACGAGTGTACTCTTTTTGTGTCTACGATGAGTTCGTCCTCTCTCACCTCCACTGGTGTTTATTGACTGTAGCTCTGTATGCTATATTATCTCTCACCCGACAATGAGCGTTCCGAACCCTCATACGTTGTCAGCAACATCACAATACTATCCCATTGCATTAAGCTATTAATTTTTTAGTAAAGCAGTTTTTTTCTCCGCCTCCGATTTAATCCTAGGAGTTTTTTTACTGCTTCTTTCCAGTCCACCGTATACGCCAAAGATTTTTGACTTCTGTTTTAAAAATGGCAAATCGTTTTGAATCGGATATGTTTACCATACTACTCATTTATGCTGTTCATATGGATGCTCACATAGTGCAGCAATTATATACTTTGCATTTATTTAAACCACGTTACTAAGTTTTTAATGATGGGGCCCTCTGGGCCTTAAATATACAATTTATTTATTTATTTATTATTTATTTATTTAAGCTGAAACCATCTATGTACTACATTCAAGGATTCTGTGAAATTGCTGAACGTTATCAAAGTTCAGAGACTTTTTACTCGGAGACTGTTTTCTCTTCCTCGATCCAGTATCTCTTATACGGATAGATGTCAGGTAGAAAACATTAAATTTCTGTAGGTTAGAAGACTCAAAGCCGGTCTCTGCTTCCTGTTTCGTGTTACCTCTAGTCCAAATCTCCCATGAATTAACGCTCTAACTTCAGTTGATCGACCTAATGCCACTCCTACTTTCTCCATGATAATTTCACCATCCCTTAGCTCCACAACTAACCGTTCTTAGTTTTTTGCCTCCAAATATGCTTTCATTTGGAATAAGCTTCCACTGGAAATTAGGTTGTCGTCTACATTAGCTATTTTCAAAACCAAATTACGGAAACAATTAACTTTGGAAGATATTAAATCCTTATTGTCTGTTTCCTTCCAAAGCTCGCATATTTTGGATTTTGAAAAGGGTCCTCCTGGTATTTGAGGCAGCTCCCTTGATATTACATTGGTCTCTTATTATATTTCCATCATCCTTTGCAGTCAATCTTTGCATTCACTTTTTCTTCCCTTCCTTTTAAACTAGCATTACCAACTCTTGACAACCTTGATACTTTCCTCCGAATTTGCTACCCTGACGATGGTCTCCGGGATCTGTGGATCATCGTGGCGAGTTCTGACATTTTCGCCACCTTGTTGGTTGATTTTGCAGTCAACAAGGTCGCATCTCGGTGATGATCTCGTGACCTTTATTTTCCCCCCCTTCGTTTCGACGATGTTGTCTACGATGAGTAAGTCCTGTCTCACCTCCCTGATGATTATAAACAGTAGCACTGGCTGTTATATTATCTCTTACCCGTCAAGGAGCTTTTTGAGCCCTCTTTCGTAGTCACCAACATCATAGAATTATCCCACTGCATCGTACCATATCCATCCACTATTTGGTAGTAAAAGTTTATTTTATCCCGGTTTACATGCATTATGAGACGAAATATTAAGTGAGGATCCACCTGGCAGTGAAAAACTCCTATAAATATATATAATTTTAAGTGTTTTTCTATTTTTATATTATTCAAGAGAAAAAACTGCCATTTTAAGGTTGATAGCAGTTCAGATCAGGGAAGGGCTTACACAAGTGTACTCTTTTTGCAGTCTCTCTGTCCTTGCTCGGAACCGGGATTCTGCCCCAGACAAGAGTGCGTTCGCGGATGGTTGCCACTGTCTGCCGAAGAAGTCAACGGATGCAGTCTTAAGATACGTGCGATAGACCCCAAGGTAAGACGCTGGATCGGATTTAGATGCCACGCACTTCATGGAACTGGAAAACAGATCATACCGTCTTGGCGCATAGAATTCTTGGAAGCTGTTTTGAATGCAAAAAACTAGTAATAGTTATCTTAAACAAAGAATAACTTCGCGGGATTTTTACATTCCAGGGTATTTTATTCCACATGGCTATGGCGTTGACCGAAAAGAATCGACGATACTTAACTGTGCGAGATTATGGTAGAAATAAAAAGACATTTCAATGACTGCTGCGACGAGGGGGGTCAAGCCGCCTCACAGTGGTAAGGGGATTAAATGTACGACTATTTAAAAGCTAAAACTGTAAAAATAGTCCCTTTTGTACTCGATGAAACCATAAGGGATCAATGTTTATAAGCCCACAGCGTTCTTGGTGCGACCGATTACGGTTCTCCAACGATAAAATTCTTTTCATAAATAAGTACTGAACTGAATCTATGTTCTTCCGGTCACTAGCGCGCAGTAGGCTAAATGGCAATGAGCAGGCCAGGCCAGGCCTAAATTAAATTGTATAAAGGCAAAGTCCAATATCAATAGTTTTAACATCTCGGAGGATAGACTCGGTAGTTCTGCGTGTTTTGGAGACAATCAGGGCGCAATGGTCTGAAAGATTGAGCCCTTTGCCAACATCCTTATCAACGTCAGGCACATTTGTATCGTGGTCATCTATGCCTAGTTGAGGCTGATGGTCATCGCCAAAAACCATAACGGAACATTTGAGCCAAGAAAGCGAAAAGCGCCATGTGCAGCACCACTGGGCAAAGGCTTAAAGATCATTTATTAATAGGTCAAGCATGGCGTCGCGATCTGCCGGCTTGTATCGATAGGCAACTTTTAAATCGTCGGCATACATAAAGGGCCAACCATTCCGAAACAAACCTGATACATCATTGACAAGAAGACAAAATAAAAGCGAACCAAGTGCATTACCCTGAATAACTCCACTCCCCACACGTCGGGGTTTTGAGACAACATTGAAGATGTTAAGATGATGTGTGCGAGAGCTCAGGTAAAAAGATCTCAAATTCGGAAGTTTAGCACATATACCAAAAGAGGAGAGTTTCAGGAGAAGAAGGGCATGACTAACACGATCAAAGGCCTTGGTGAAATTGAAATAGACTCTATAAAGTGCAAAGCCCTTATCCCTAGATCCCTAGAACGTGATCAAAGAAAGAGAGCTGACAGGTATCACTAGACCTTGTTTTGAGGAACCCATGCTGGGTTGCACTCAGTAGGTTATTCTCACTTAAGTGATACATCATCTTAACTTTGATCAAGGTCTCCAGGATTTTCGAAGCTGCAGACAGTGTGTTGATTGGCCGAACATCGTCAAATGACTTAGATTGGCCGTTTTTGAAGATTGGTAGAATGTGCGATTTCTTCCACACACTGGGCAAGGTTTCACTTTCCAGAGCCAGATTAAGTATCTTACACAGAAAAGATGCGAAACTATCATAAGCCTTTACCTTTCTAATACTGATCGGTACGTAGTCTGGTCCAGGACTATAAGATTGACGAAAACTTCGAATGGCTACGGAAACGTCCCAGAGGGTAAAATTTATGGTGTTGAGGTCCAACCCTGGATGCTCGGGGGGGGGGGGGGGAGCGGCCTAATTTTCAATAAATGTTTTGGACAAGATAACGTTAAAACTCTCAGTCGTCAATTTTTCATCTACTATAGGATTGCAAATGGCGTCTAGAAGAACGGAATGCCATGTTATTCGATGGGTTCTTATTGCGCGTAAAAAAAGTTTCACGACATTTAACGAACGGTTTTCGACATATCGGGCCTCACCAGCAAACCGCTTTCTCTGGATAGTCTCTTAGCCTGCTCAAAAATACGTCGCATCGAGGGTACAATGGTAATTTTGTTTTGTTAATCGAATTGGCTAGAGAGTTTACGCAACCTACGGCAAAAAGATAAAGGGAGATAAACCTTATCCATTACATTAATTACTTTCTTAAGGTGAAGAAAACAAGAAATAAGTGGATCCAAAACTTCGTACAGCATACCGGCACAGGTGTTCATATCCTGACATAGAAAGAAATCGGACCAGTCATGGGAGTTCAGCTGTTTCAATAATTCTGCCGAAAGTGCTAAACGTAAATGAAAGAAAAAGCTATATTTTTTGGAAAATGTTTGAGCGGTTTCGAATTTCTTTATTTATTTATTGCCAGTTTACAGACAAGGGCAAAAAATATATATACAGTTGAGGATCAAGCTGACAGTGAAAAAGCTCCTGATCGTTGTTTCAAGTGATTTCAGGAGAAAAAACTGCAGCTTATTGAGGGATTAAAGTTCAGGCCAGGGAAGCGTTGACACAGGTGCCCGGTGAATGACTTCTCCATTCAGTGTTATGGATCCGGTATTCTACACCAGCAGGTATGTCGGCGAACTGCTGTTCGCTGTCGACTGAGCAATAAGCCGATGAGGGTCTGCAGAGCCAGCAATATTGCCCTCAGCATGAAGTCCGGCCCAGGACTCAGCGTCCGTAAACGCCATAAGAACCGAA
Source organism: Schistocephalus solidus (assembly GCA_017591395.1). Lineage (NCBI taxonomy): Eukaryota > Metazoa > Platyhelminthes > Cestoda > Diphyllobothriidea > Diphyllobothriidae > Schistocephalus > Schistocephalus solidus. Next base: position 3,345 of record WEDG01001187.1, on the reverse strand, counting down.
GAGAGCTTTCACAGAGTCAGCCCCCCAAAAGTTATGGAAGGTGTCCTAAATTTAGTGTAGAAACAACGATGTCATAGTCTGAGCTCCCAAGTGGGCTAATGATGACACTGTCAAAGGCAGGCAACCTCTGCAGAAGATTAGATCAAGTATGCTGGATCCTCGCTTAGGGAAGTCAACAACCTGAGTCTAGCTATTAATTTTTTATAGAAGCAGTTTTTTCTCCTTGTTTATCTTTTTAAATTGGTGGCTCATCAAACTCCACCCCCAATTCAACCGTAGGAGTTTTTTCACTGCTTCTTTCCTAGTTCACCGTATATTTCAAAGATTGTTGGCTAGTGTTTTAAAAATGGCGAATCGTTCTGAATTGGATATGCCTACCACACTACTTATTTCTCCTGTTCATATGGCTGTTCACATAGTGCAGCAATTATCCACTGTGTATTTCTGTAAACCGTGATACTCCGTTTGTAATTATCTGACTCTGTGGGCCTTAAATATACAATTTATTTATTTAAAAGCGCGATTTTTGGCTTTCGAAAAAGACCAATTTGGTAAAGTCTACGGCAATTAAGTTCGAATTCACTTACAATACGGCAGACAGTCGTGGTGGCCGAAGCTCGCGAAACACAGAATACGTCTCGAAAAAGTGCAAAGTCTTACAAAAAGCTAATAAGAAGTCTACAATACCATCGTTACATAGAAAGACTGGAATGCCGTAACTAAGTCCCACTGTAACAGGCAGCAAAAAGGTGATCTTATGTAAGTTTATAAGATAATTCATAGCCACGAGCAAGGATTGCACTGTGAGGCATATCTCTCCAAACCCTCGTAGACACGCCGTGAAGATGCGCACGAAAGTGTCCAGGCTAAACCTCCGCTCTGAATTATCGCGCAACAATTAGTAGAACCATGGAATTTTCTCCCGTAATCAGTCATGGGAGTGATGTCTACGCAGCTATTTACGAATTTATTGACAATTATATTTGTTCCTTGTTTTTCCTCGACAATCTGAAGCCGAAATAACACCATACTCTGGAATGCCCTTTGAATGCCCTTTGAATTCGGTTTAAAATTTTGAACTCTGAGGAATTTACTCTTTTCGAGATTTCAATCTACTGGTCACTCTTGCGAACTTTATTTATTAAGCTTTGGATTCTTTTTGACATACTCTTCATCCTCAAAAGACTAATGCAGGACAGTAGCGGAAACGACTGAATTCATCCTCCTGTGCACTTCTCGCCAGCAGCTCTACGTGATCTTCCAGTCTTAAAATGGCTGAGTCATTTCGATATTTTATTCATAAAGTTGCTCCCGCTAAAACTTTCGTCCCATATTTTTTACAACCTTTATAGTTTTTTGCTATCTATCATGGAAGTCAAAAATATACCCTTTGCGAATCGTACAAATATGTGACACTAATGAGGTTTGAACCAGTGCACCAGTGTGTTGGAAATGGCAATCACACCACTGAGCTATCACTGCACGACGAGCTCACTGATTAAAATTTAAATGCTGGAACAAACACTAGTCATAACACGCATTACTTCACTTTCAAACTTCTTTCCTTAAATTCGCCTCCCAATAAACTGGCAAGAGTTTAATAAGTTTTTGGATGTCAATTATGAGGATGAAGCATATGCGACATGCTTAAAACTTCTTCAAAAATTGTCGGAGATTGAAAAGAATATGCTGGGGCTGAAGATGGAGATAGAGAAGTTGAAGAAATTTCCTCGCATTTTACCTGAAGGGAAGCAGTCCATAACGGTGGAACATAAGGAAGGCAAACGCACATGCGCATACACAGCTTCCTCAGCAATCACATCCAATAAGGAAGATGACGCTGCGTTTACGGAGCTCTGTGAAGCCGTTTAACAGTCTCTTATATGGAAAGAGGGCAACCGACAGAGATCCGAGAAAATTGAGAAACGAGTTTCAGAAGACGAATGTAGTATGTAATACAAAATGTAAGACCCAGGACCCCATAGTAAGACGAAAATAACTCTCATCTTGAAGTGCCAGCATCCATGAGTAACGCCACCTCTGTGAACTCTCACTCTAGCATAGGCGGGGAAATTAGAACCTCGACCATGTATCGTAAGCAAAATATCGTACTACCGGTTGTACCAGAATCCAAGTCCTGCATTCCGAAGGAACGAGAAATACGATCTAGATCTTCTTCATGAATATGCCAGTGTAGTCCTGAAGAACGGGAAAATGTTCACTATAAAAAATTTTCTGAGTAGGGAAAGCAGACCCCAGCCGCCATATGAGAACATCCCCAAGGCCTCTAAAAATTATTTTAGAAAATGAAACCCAGGCAGCCCTTCCATTAGAAGGAAGAATGAACTTATGGAGATCGCACAAACAAGTTTTTTTAGCCGAAATACAAGCCAAGTGAAAAGCTGAAAATGGGGGAACTAAGGAGAGAATTGACAAGAGGGAAAAACGGCTGAAAATCAAAGAGAGGTAAATAGTCCAGATCAACGTGTCTTTCCTGTGACCAAAACCTGTTACAATTAAAGCTGGGTCTTCCCAATGAATCGATCATCGAAAGTCCTCTCCGTAAATGTGAAAAGCTTGTTTAACAAGTTAGGTGAACTTAGAAACGTATTCGAGGAAATTTAACCAGACATTATGGCTTTCACTGAAATGTAGCTTACTGCAGACATTACTGATTCCGAAATATCACTTAAAGGTTATTAGCATTTCAGGAGAGATAGACCAAGTCGACGAGGAGGAGTCATAGTTAATGACACTCGCAAGCTGACCGCCATGGCTGACATACATATTCGATTACGCGATGTGGAAATCTTAAGCATTAGCATCAGCTAAGTATTCCAGAGCACTGATGATATCGGTTCTGTACCGTTCGTCTTATCAGACTTCCGATCAGGATCTAATTCTCATAATGAAACGCTACAAAGGCAGCGAAAAGAAAGCTGTCCTCATTTTTGGGTATTTTAACGCTCCTGGTATTGACTGGAAAACATGGACTGCGCAGGGAATGTCAGATAACTTCAACCACGAACTTCTAAAATGGGCAACAGACAAACTTCTCTGTCAGGACGTCACCTTTGGATTATGGACGAGAGAAGGACAACAGTCAAACTGTGGTGACCTGATTTTTACCAGAGATGAGGAGAATGTGCTAGATCTACTTGATTGAGCGCCATTATGGTAAAACGATCACATTACGCTGTACTTCGAGTACTCACTGTTTTCCAAATCAAATTTACCTGAAAGATGGGAATTAAACATATGGAAGGGGGACTACCTACTTATAAGAGGAAAAATGTCCAAAGTATCCTGGGAAACATAACTAAATGGTGGAAACAATAACAATTG